>VZTN01012090.1:1109698-1305178 GCA_013400515.1 Erpornis zantholeuca
AAAAAAAAGGATCGAATCAGCCCTTTCCCACACAATTCCGGTTTTGACAAATTGGCATTTCTAGATGAAGTATGTTCTTCTAAAACATCCTGTTCAGTTCTATTTAAATACATAAAAAATGTGAGCAGTGAAATTATGTGATGCAGTATATTTTAGCTGGGTCTCAAATCATGAAATATTGAACATGGCTACAGGAGCCTTATTCACTCACTCCAAGGAAACAATCCTGACCAATTTTTTCTCTGGATTTGTGAGGAGATATAAGTCAGAGAAAGTACCTGTGTTGCAAACAAAGTAATTTTTTATGTCATACATTTTCTCACAGAGGTGTCCAGAATATCCAGGGGTAAAACAAGGGTAAAATAGTGTTTTAAACTTGATGCTCTAAGGCTTGGTGCTGCCCAAATAGAGCCATTTCAGGATGGTATATTCATTTCTTACAGATAATTTAGACCTTAAAACAGCACAACTGGCATTTCAATGGTTATTGCACCCTAATTTTTTGGATATGAATTCCTTCCCCTACATCCAGTACCAGAGAGTGTTATAAACTAATCATATCCACAAGGCTTCACTGGAACAGTGAACACTGAATAGGCTGAAATTTTAACTCACAATCTTTCCTATTTTTTTTAGAAATGCATAATAGGAAACATCATTCAGTTTTGTAAATCTTCATAATTTGTTACCCTTCATTTAGTTCAATAATTATGTTATGAAGTCATTTGTTTTACAAATTCCCTGAGTTTTTAATCACATTATTTGACAGTAGCATAAGAAACTGTAGCAGGCCCCTGTGTGTTGATGAAAAGATCCAAAAATAAGTAAAATAAGGAAATGAGAAAGGCAGAGCTTAAAATGCACAATTAAAACATTAATTTAAACCCTTTATAATGTGGGTGACCTATTATGTGACTAAAATAATGGAACATAGATAAAAATACTCACTTAACTAAGATTCCCATCCCTGTCTCAGATAATGGACAATAAACAGCCTTCAACACAGTTGTTAAAGCAATTTTTTTTTTTTAAGTCCTGTAAAAATCTAAACTGTATCAGCAGCTGCCTAGAGACAAGTTTTCAATGGTTAGAAACCTGAAGTAAAAATTTTCCTAGGATTTTTTTTAAATCAGAAGAAAATCTATCAACAGGAGGAATTCAAGCCCCACGCTGTAGCTGCAGTAGTGTAACAGGTTATAATCAAGGAATAACTATCCAAAGACAGAAGACACAACCCCCTCAATTTAATGGGAGGAAAAGTCTCCAGAGAACCTCTCCCCTCCTCTGAGTGACCATGCCAGAGCTCAGGCCAGCTGCTGGACACCAAATCAACACTTGTTCAAACATAGCTGCCATAGTGTCCAGGTGAGGCCAACCCAGGAAATGCACCTCCTCTCCCCCAAGGATTGCCCAGAACAAAGCAGAACCAGCAAGAGTCAAAAGGGGAAAGGCAAAAGATAGGAACTCCAGGCATGGAAAATTCATAGAACGTTACTGCAATAAAACTAAATAAATCACTTCTTCTGAACACAGCCCACAGCTGATCCTACCTGATCTCTCAAAATATTCTCCTCCTATTTTTCTGATTTTAGACAATAGGAAGAAATACCAGAACTTCTATGTGCCTGAAAAAATGTCACTGATTTGCAGTTGCAAGCAATTGATAAACCAAGTGTTGCAGAGGTCACAGCAACAAGCAGAAACAAAGAGTAAATGATACACAGCACTGGCCCCTGGTTTCAAGGATGAACTCACAGGAGGGGTCAGATACAAGCATATTTATCATATTTACTCTTCTTTGCAGTTGATTTTAGTGTAGATAATGACATTTTTACAGCACTTAATTGTTTTGTTGGTTTTTTTCTCTGCTGCATGTGTGATTGAGATTCAGACTGTGGTGGTAAAAGTACTCATATTTATGACTGAGGTCAGGTTAAGAAGTTGTCTTTACTAAAAGAAGATTCCCTCCACCCCAAAGCTAATGGTCTGTGGCTGTTTCCAACTCCTTGCTAAGCTAATACCAGTCTAGGCTCCACCAAGAACCACCCCTCTATATTGTCCATTTTATTTTCTGTCCATACTATTTACTGGGTTTATTGTCCATAGTATTTACTGTATTAGCTTGATTCCCAAAATACTAGCAGTAAAGGAGATACTTAAGCATTCTACCCTCCCCAGGAATGGACACCTGGCTCTGTTGACATTGAACTTACTGGTTTTCCTCTGCCTCTTTTTCCAACACAGTTCCTAGGTTGGCTCTGCAATCTCTTGGCAGAGAACAGAGTGCCAGGGGGGAGATGCTGTCCCCCTGTTCTCTCATGGTGATCACAGTTAACAAAGTTCTGTCTGACCTGTCCTAAATTGTACTTGCTTTATTAAAGAGTTGGAGCCCAAAGAGTCTCCAACAATATAATCACTGTTTAGGAATGGTAATGCATGCAATGTTGAAATTCATACATAAATTATTTATATCACAACTGATTGGGAAATTCACTAGATAAACTGCTCATGATTATTATTATTCTGTTCGCTCTAAATTTTTTGTGAATTATGTACACCTGAGGACAGAGTGCTTGTACTTGGGAGAGAGATCACTGAACCAGTGTAATCTTTACTTGACAAGTCAAGAGACTGCAGGGAGTTTACATCAATTCTTCTGTGACACAAGAGTGTATATCTGACAGAGGACAGGGGTTTTAAATTGCCATTAAAAAGGATTTTGTAAAGTGCTTACAGGCCAGGATGAATAAAGCCATATTGCAGTCTGTTTGAAAGTCAGAGAAAAACAGGCTGTAAAATATAACAATGAAAACAATTATATTCATGGATTCAAATATTTGTCTGCATGTCCAATTTACTGATTTTATGAGTTTCTGTATACCTGTAAAATAAGCTTCACCTTGTTCTAGCCCTCACATTATAGTAGCTTATGTTTGATCAATCATCCTCTTCATATGAATAATTTAGTTGCAGTAATAGCACATTACTCTGAAAAATATAACCACAGGGGTGTCTTCTGTACTGAAATATCACAATAACTAATGTTACAAAGCAAGCTTATTTTTACCTGCTATTGTTTTCAAAATTAGCAAAAGATAACAATATATCTAAATTCAGATTTCTCTCTCAAAACCATTTTCAAGGTAAGTGCAAAAATATCTAATCTTTACGGATTTTTTTTAAAAAGTACTTACATGTATAAATACTCCAGAGCAGAAAAGAAAGGCTGGGTGAATCAGCAATATTCTAGTTTGCTGGACAGCTAGAAAACAATAAAACACAAAACCAATTTATTTTAGATCAACTTGATTCAAACAGCACTTGACACAGAATAAAACAGTAAGTTACTTCCCATTAAATTCTTTCAACATTTAATTAAGGATGGAAAACAAAATACATAAAAACTAAGAATCAAAATACTTAGGAGACTTCTATCATTCAAAGGAAAATCAATATAGTAATCTTTTAAGTCTTTAAAGCATAAACTACTGCAGTTTTCTTATTCTCCTCCCCCCCTTTCTTAAATACTGCTGAAGATCAGCAAAACAACACAACATTTGTGGGCATTGTCTGAATTTCTCCTTCATTCACCCACTCCTCTGCCTTTCAAAGGCATCCCCTCATCGATAGCTTCGGAACCATTGTGCTGTCATCCAGCAAACCAGCCCAGCCTTCCTTCAGCCATTCTGTGCTAAAATGTTCAAACATGCCCAAAGGATGCACTTCTGGCTCAGAATACATCAAACATCCTGCCCTTTACAGCTTTGGTCTAATGGCATCCAAGACCACTTAGCACCATGCTGAACAGAAGCAGAGACATCTCTCTATCCCATATCCATTTGTCCTGCAGCCACAGGAACAGCACTGGGGTTTAAGGCTACCTAAGGGCCCTTAGTGCCCGTAAAGGAGTGGTCAGAGCCATCTGCTGAGCTCCCCAACAGCAGACAGCAAGGTGGAGAATGAATACAAATAAATGTTTCAAGATAAAAAAGGGAATGGCAGTGCCACAGTAAATACACAAAACCCCTGCAGTGCTTCATCCAGCCTCTGCAAGCGACAATAGACTTTAAATGAGTTGTTGTATCTAATTGGCACAGCCTGCAGATAGTGCAGGAAAAACACTTCTAAATATATTCATCACTGATTGTATTGGGAAAAAAAATAAGAGATCCAGTAAATTACGACTTTTACATATGGGTTTATTTTTCCATTAAAAATGCCCAGCATTCTTAATGCATTTCTAACTGCATTACTAATGTATTCCAATCACCTCACACACAACATCACCAAAGTATTCCTTTGACCTCAGACCCTGGAGACATCAGGACTGAGCTGTTTGGGGAGGAAGCAAACATCAACCCCACAGGCCTCTCCTCCAGCCCTGCCCCACAGACTCAAAGACAACTCCTCAGCTCCACGTGCATTCCCTGTTCCTTCACGTCTCCTGCTCCTCACTTTCCCTGCCTGATTTTCCATAGCAGGGCTCCAGCCACCTGAGCTGGCCAGCCAGGTCTCTGTTACTCCAGGGATGCTCTTGTGTTTGTGCAGGCATACACAATGGGCATCTCTCTGTTTTGCCATTCCTGAGGTTTCCCCTGTCCCTGTCACCACATCCTTTCCGTTCTGCTTCGGGGCTCAGCCTCTTCTCCCAGGCACCCAGCAATAGGACAAGAGGACATAGTCTCAAGCTGTGCCAGAGGAGATTTAGGTTGGATATTTGAAAGAATTTCTTCACAGAAGGGGTGATTAGACATTGCAATGGGCTGCCCAGGGAGGTGGGGGAGTCACTGTCCCTGAAGGCGTTGAAGGAAGGACTGGATGGGATGGTCAGTGCCATGGTCTGGTAGACACGGTGGTGTTTGGTCACAGGTGGGACTCAATGATCTCAGAGGTCTTTTCCAGCCTAATTAATTCTGTGATTCCCTGTGGCCTGTAACCCCCCTCACAGCACTCCCAAGTTCCAATCTCTCCTCAGCAGGCTGGCACCCACCTGGCAAAGGAGCCCTTGCCCCCTCTTTTTCCAGGTGGATCCCATCAGGAGGAGAACCCTCCAGGGCTCCTGCCCCAGCCCCTCCAGCCCTGCCTTTGACACTCATGGGGACAAACAGAGGGGAACAGCCCCAGGCCAGGCAAGCAGCCTCTCCCCATCACCCTGGGTCTCCCACAAGCACCTCCACACCCATGGGACTCTGCCCCACCAGCCCTCCCTGCACAGGGGTGTTGGGGCTCTGCAGACAGGCTTCACCCCTCAGCAGCTCCTATGGCACCGAGCCTGTTCTGCAGCTCCTGGAGAAGGAACTGCCTTCCACAAGAGCCAGGCACTGCCTCCCAGAGTTTCCACGAATAAATATCCCATCAGTCCCTCTTTCCCCTCTGCCAGCTCCCTCAGCTCCTGGCTCCTCACCCAACACAGCCCCCCAGGCCAGGATCTGCCTGTGCTCCCCATCCTCAGCACCCACGGGCCAAGGCTCTGATAGATGGAGGTGCCTGTCCCTGGTAGGGCTGGACAAATCCCAGAGAAATGCAGGGAAAACCCCATCTCATTGCCATTATCAAAACCCCATCTCATTGCCATTATCAAAACCCCATCTCATTGCCATTATCAAAACCCCATCTCATTGCCATTATCTCAGCAGTGCCATGCTAGGCTCGGAGAAGCCTTTGCCTTTGGCAGGAGGTGGGTACCTTGCAAGATCAGCCTCTTTTTACTACAAAGTGTTTTTGAAGAGCTCCTGACATCTCCAAGTTCTCATTTGCAGAGGTATTTTTGGCACATTGGCCACATCACTGCATGGCTGCACTCAGGAGCCCTCCCCAGCCCAGGACAGCCTAGATGGGTCTTTGTCACGAGCTGGAAAAACCAAGAAGATATTGGTCCAGAGATTTTTATTGATACAAACCCCTCTTCCGAGGTAATTTGTCTGGATCAAACTTCACCATGTCAATTTGTAAACTTAATTAACTGTGGTCTCAATAAAAGCCAAGATTACGAACATAATGATTAATTAGGTCCTTTTAAGTAATGCAATGGTTGAATTAGCTAAATAAAAAAAAAGTGGAGCAACTGGCAAGATAACACTCCACTGATGGATGGAGGTGTGTCCCACAAAAGCAAATGCAAGAAGCATTATGAATTAGCACAATAGAAATAACTACAACATTAATCACTGGAAACACATAAGTTATACACAGCTCCTTCGCATAGAAAAGCTTAGCAATGTCTTACCACAGAAAAAAGGGAGTCTTTAGCCTCTCCATGTGATGTCAGAATGTAAGAATTAAACTTTTAATTTCAGATAAGGAGTCAGGTCCTACTAGCCTATATTTCTGACATGAGCTATTACATAGATGAAGATAATTCACTTTCCCCCCCTCATGTTTATGTAGTGGGAGTAGCAGACTTTTAATTGACCAGTATTGCACATCAATACCAATTTATACTGTAATTTTTTTAAGCTGTTCTGATATGGAGTTATTTTTATCTGAATCCTGAATTATTATTTATTTGTGCATTTTTATAGTATGTTAATATATGAACACACACACAGAACAGCAATTCCAAGCATTCTGTTCACCATCAGTATCTCTGGAAATCACACAAGCCCCAACCATTACAGCAGAAGCTCTAACAAGCCCTTCCTTTCATGACTTTAGTGCACCAACGCACATTTCAGTGAACTCGTATCTGACAGCAATTTCTCCCTCATTTCATTTTAAATTTTTTTAAAAACATTATTCTACCCACTTCTTGGAAAGCTTTTAAAAAACATCAAATATTATTATGTAGTTATTAGAAGAGTCTCTACTCCTTGATCAGAATTTTACAGGTGCATTAGGACTCCAATTTACAAAAGTCAGGAAGAATCTTCTAAACATTAAATACTTTGGAGTATTTAATCCAACCATTGTATAGCTTAACATTCATAAACCACACTACAGTGGTAAATTGGGAGAACAGCTCTTTAGGTCAGCAAGTAATTGGTAGTAACCAAATGGATTAAGAACGGTTCTAATTCTGCAAAGACCTTGCAGGCATCACTGTTCATTTGTCCCTCTTTTCCCTTCCACCCTCTCTTTTCTCAGCTTGATTACTTTGGACTAAGAGCCTTTTTGATATGGGTACAATTAAATGAAGTGTTGACTCCTAGCAAAGTAAGACTTCAGGCTAGGTCAAGTTTTCTCAACAGCAAGCATAAAACAAATCAGAAAATAAAAATGACAAATTATTTTCTACAAGCAACTAAGGCAAGTAATCTACTTCATTATTTCCTTATAACCACCATTCCTTAGACTAAAAAGTTTTAGGGGATGGATATTTCACAGGAGGTTGATCTACAGTGGTGTTGAAGGAAGTTGTAGCAGTTGTTTTTGTTCTGACTCAACCACAGCATCACAGGAGTCACAGTGGGATGAATCTGGTTCCAGATGTTGGGGCTACTCATTGTCACAAGCATTGTTATTGGTTCCAGATGTTGGGGCTACTCATTGTCACAAGCATTGTTATTGGTTCCAGATGTTGGGGCTACTCATTGTCACAAGCATTGTTATTGGTTCCAGATGTTGGGGCTACTCATTGTCACAAGCATTGTTATTGGTTCCAGATGTTGGGGCTACTCATTGTCACAAGCATTGTTATTGGTTCCAGATGTTGGGGCTACTCATTGTCACAAGCACTGTTATTTTTACTAACCAGTACTGAAATGTACTGCCATTATTGTTACAGCATAACTGTGTCAAATAAGCTTAGTTCTGCTTAATTGTTTCCCACATACATTTAATTCTGGAATGGTTGTGATAACAGCTAATAAATGTTGAGATGGAATTTCACAGGTAGAGCCCAAAATTATCATGGTCAAAAAATGTGTGAAATAGACTGACCAAAAAACCCCCGAGAACCTCGCAAATCTTTAAATATTTAAGATTGCAGAGCTTTTTAGGAACAAAAAAGAAAGTAAAACTATGCATGCTACCTATTTTCTTTTATTCTCATGACAAAAAGAGAACTGCAACTGAGGAGCTGACTAACTCGATCATTTGCAATGAGTCACAATTAAATGGAGGCTGCCAGACTCAATTAACGTATCAGTTTAGTACAGATATCATTCTGTCAAACTGAAGGAAGAACTGGTTCTTTCAGGTCCCAGGAGTTTATTGCTTCTTGCTTGTGAAAAAAAGCATACTGCATTCCAGGCTTTCCAACTCCTATTGCCACTGTCTAATAAACCAAAAGCCTAAAACCTGCAGTCTATTAGGCCTACACACATTAAAAAGACATTGGCCAAAAAATTGGCATAATAAAACACTGGCACATCTGCCCAAAGTTACCTCAATGGCCTTTAAGGTCTAATTAGCAGGGGTTGTGTCTGTTCTGATGTGGTGGATTTTTTGTTTGTTTTTAAAGCAACTGTGGTAAACAAATTAAATTTATGTAAAGTACAAGACTGCTCTTACAGATGAGAATCTAAATGGATTTTATCAAATTTAATAGGCATTGGACTGACAATTGAATGCCTTTAACAGCAGCTTATATATAGGGTGTTTTCCTCCTCCATTCTAGGTTTGAACTTGCAGGGAGACAAGGGCCACTGGGCAGACAGAGCAGGAGCCCTGGAACCTCCTGCTCTGAAGGAACCAAGCTCCAGCACAGAGCTGGGGAAGGGAACAGAACCATGGCTGTGCCAGTACGAGGCAGTGGGGGCTGGAAGAGAACACAACAGCATTTGTTACAGGGCTTTGCTTCATTCAAAGGCACAGCACAGGACTGATTTCCAATGAGCAATTTCCAGACCAGTCATCCAGGCAGGAGCCCTGTTCTTTGCCAAACAAAGGAAAAGAAAACTCCTCCAGAATGTTGAAATCCACCTGTTATTTCCAGCTACAAAATACACTGCTCCATTTTCACACATCACTTTAAAATCTACAGCAGCCTGAGCACACTTATTCTCCTGATATGTGGGGGCGGAAATCCCTCTCTTTCCTAACCTCTTTTTTGTTGCAACAAACATTTTACAGAAGCTCAAGAACACCCCATCTAAAGAAAGTAGGAACTGCCAAACAATCAAGTCCTAGCACATTGAGAAGACAAACCTGTTCTCATAACTCACCCCATCAAGCATTTGATTCCACACTCAGTCAGTTTGGTGTCAAGGACAAGAGAAAAATAAAGAAGGGAGCATTAAGTTCTCTCCCAGGAAGGGCTGTGACAGGACTCTAAAGCAGTAGCAAAGCCATCTGCTGCCAATATTACTTATAAACTTCCTTTAAAGTGTAGTTGAATCCCCGTTAAGGCAGACACACACCTGTAATCAATTGATAATTTAGCCACTTAGCAGTACAATTTCAATAAACTTGGCACAACCCCTGCTCCTGAAGTGCAATGACTCGTGCTAGAAACTTCAACGAAATCTCCCTCACAAAAACTATTAAATGGTTTTGCTCTTTTTTTTTTTCTTTAATTTAAATTTTGGTGGGGTTTTTTGTTTCTTTTTGACTGGAGAAGAAATAAGCGCTGTAGCTAGCAGCGTTATTGTTAGCTACAGCCGTGTTAGCGTTGCCCTGTGGCAAAGAAGACACCAGCATTCCAGTGCCCCTTACCCAGTGGCTTTCCCTTGCCTTTCCTCCCAGCCCTACAGACACACAGCTTTGTGCTTGCCTTGGAAATAAGTATTGTAACTCTCTGTAAATAAAGTGTTGTGTCTCCCAGCTGATGGTCAGGCTCCAAACCTCCCAGCCAATTAACCAACCTTTGGTGGCTCTTTGTGTGCCTTCTGCCAACATTGGAACCCAATCCATTAAAATCAGCTCCAGCTTAGCACAGGTGTTTCCCTGTTTGCTTTCAAGGGGCCAGTGAACCTCCCTGCCTGTGTGCAAGAGCCTTTTCCAAATGGGAACTGGCCCCTCGATGTGAACAGGAGTTTCATATGGGAGCAGGCACAAATTGCAATGGTGTAATGCATATCTATTCATTATTGAAAGAAAATCTGGGGCAAAGACCCACAAAACTCATGAATAGAAATATTTGAAGAACTCTTTGAAATCATTCTACACCATTGGTTTATATTTATTAAACATTAGGTTCTTTTAGTACACGGTCCTCTGACATATTAGCCCTAGGGAATCTACTATCTTAATACCTGGAATACTCCCTATTTCTCATTAGGAAACAGATAAGCAATTCAGAACATTCTGCTATTGCCATGTCACAGCTGGGAAAAGATTTTTACATTAATTATTGAAATTTCATGGCACTGTCTGCAGTATTTTCTGCTTTGCTACAACAACAGAATTAAAAGGACAAAGGAAAAACTATTCTTTCCAGCAGAATTTCATTCCAGACCACATTTTAAGACTCAAATGTTATGCACTCATGGAGGGATAATAAAAATCCTTAATAACCCCATGGAAATATGCCCAGAAGGAAAGAAACTTAGAAGACATGAATAGGTCATCTAAGGGAATTTCTTCATGTTTGAAACTAGAGAAATGTTGACAGCTGCAAGTATAGTGACAATACACATTATCCAGTGATGGATTCACAAAAATACTTAGGCTGCCCAGGGAACCAGGGCCAGAAGCTGGGACTAAGCAGCCTCAGGATTGGCCTTCTAATTTTCTTGTACTTTCTTTAGCAAGTTAAACTTGCAGTCTTAGCTGAGTGGCCTCAAATGTACCCTGATCTCCCTGGCCTTGCACCTGGGGCTAGCAGATTCTTTTTTAGAAGCTTTAGTTTATAAATCCTTTATAAACTGCCTGAAATTTACAAAAAAAAAAAAAAAAAAATAGGTGCTAAGTTGTATGTCACTCAGATAATATGGGAACACAGATAAAATATACCTGTCCCTATTGAATTTCGGTTTTTTTTCCCTACACTGAGAGCACAACACAGAGAGTTTCACTGCTTTTGCCTTTTATTTTGAAAAAAGAAAAAAAGAAAGGACACAAAAACACCTAGAAAATGAGTAAGTAAAACCTCTTTTCCCTGGTAAAATAATGTCTCAGCATTTGCTACCAGTGAAAGATTCATCTAAGACCCTGCACACAGGACCCACACACAATATCTGACCATGCAAACAAAAGCACTGTAGGAATGACTGGAAATGTGAACAGGACCTGCTATGTCTCTCACACGCAGTAATTCAGTGTCATATTTTTACATAATGACTGTAACCTAAATCAATGAGCTTTCCAATTTTCTTCTGGTCTCCTCTAATCATTCACACAACCAGAAGGCAACACCATCAGTAGCCAAACCCACTGCATGGGCTCCACGTGTTGAAGGCTTTTTCAGGCTCACAGAAATGCAGCAAATAGTGAGAAGATCTACTAACTGAATGACACTAAGTCATTTAAGTAAGATACACAACTGGAAATCTAGAAACATCCAAGGATGTTGCACTGCTTCAGGTTGAGAGTCCTTTTAACTCAGTCTCCTGCCTCCAGCAGTGGCCACAACAGACCTCAGTGCACTTGCAGCTTCAAATGCTTCCTTCACAGTGCCTGGGATTTATTTTAATAAAGCCATGACATTTTAGGCAGTTCATAAGAATTCGATTTTCTGCGCCTGACCACAAAAAGGGGGATGCTTTATAAAACACTTGGCAGCACATCCATCAGTGTCACTCACGTTCTGTCTCTCTCAGGCCTTGGCGAGGGTGCAAGAGCCCAGCAAAAACAGCTCAGGTGCAGCTCAGGTGTAGAGCAGAGCTCTGCTCCACCTGCAGGCCTCAGCAAGTGCTGCTGCCAAAGAAACCCACTCCATTTCATTTCATTTGCGAGACAAAAAGGACTTTCTATGAGAAAATTCTCTTCCTAGAATAAAGGACATTTATTATATGGATGGAACCCAAACCTAGTAGGACCTTGCTATCCAGATCTTCCATCATGGTCCAGCACACCATGGAGTAACCATTAACAATTCCAGTTTGTAGTTGTTTTATACATAAAAATTTTATTTCTTGCCAGACAGCAAACATACAAGACATCAGTCTAGAAACTTATTCAAAGAAAGTTTAAATTTTAAACAATACCTATTTTATTTGAGTCTTCTGTTGGGAAACCCTGACAGATATAAGTAATTCTTGGCCCATAGTGAATTCCAAATTAAGTTTATAGTGTGAAATTATTTTTCCTGGCAGTTATTGGTAACAGAGATTCCAACAGATTGCTAGTTAATATGTAATTTTAGTAGCATTCATATTTAAACAGTAGCACTACTAATTTTGAATGCACATAGCAACAAATATCAGTAAAATGATTGACTATTGCTAGGAAGTGAATAATGTAGCACTTAGAAAAGGTGCACGGTTTCAAAAATGTTCTCATGTTATGAAAAAAAATTTGAACTAAAAAAAGTGGTCAGGTTTTGAAGTGCATACCCCTATTGCACATGAGTTCATAAGGAAAGCAAACTAACAGATACAACTCATGGAATCAAGAGTTAATCAGTGAATATTTGCATATATCACCAAGTGGCATTTGCAAATGCATGCAGGTTACTTTTCTTTTTCCCTCGTTTTTCAACTTTGTATTGCCACATGTCCCAAACAAAGGAATTCAGACAAAAGCCTGTTTGAACCATAATTGTTTACATTCACATTTGGCCAGATGCCATAACTATCAGGTTATTATGTTAATCAGATGTTCAAATGGTATTCAGAACCATCAGCGTTTTGCCATCATATATTTCAGTTTTGTCTTGAAATTAGTTCCATTTTTTTCAGTAACAAACTGGTAATACTTCAAAGTAATTTCTTCTAAAGCATATAGAATGGCATAAAACCAAACAGTTATTAGTCAGTTCACAACAGGCTCAGTGCCAAGCCTTACTGACAGGTATGAAATGAGCAATTGTCTCTCCCAGCCAGAAGGTTTTGAGAAGAACTACACATGCAGGGGCTCCTTGGAGGCGCCAGGCATGTAGAAGTCAAGAGTTAGAGACTTTTAGAGGTGTAAAGACCAATGAACTGCAACGTAGAGCTTTCCTCCCCTTCACCCATTGACTGCAGAAGTTCTTTAACATTTCTGGAAGAATGAAATTCAAATCTGACTGCAACATCAGGTGCTGTTTACACATAGTAATAATAAAATATATTTCCATTAGAGACTTTCTCTTCCTCCTTCCTCCCAACATCTTGATAGGCAAATATGAATAAAATCAAGTTTGAAAAAAAAAAAGAAAATAATGAGACACTGAAAAGCCTAGTGAAGTGATTTAGCAATTTAGCACAGCCAATCTGTCTGTATTATTATGAGCAGGTAACCAGAAACAGCCACTTTTCCTCTAATCTTCACTGATTCCTAGGGCTTTTCTACATGGCCACATCAAAGAGAATTAATACTTAAATACCTTTGTCTGATACTATTAATTCCCACACAATTCACACCATCTTTTGATCAGGATTATTTTGAGTATTATAGACAACATGGCATACATTAAATTTTTCAGTATCATAAAATACTGAAACATTGTATTTCATAATTGTTTGCTCACCCAATTGCCATTGAAAATCATGTCAGTGGGAAATAGCACTGATAAAAATATCTTATATCTGATTTAATAAAAAGACACTCTTCCACTACAGTAAGACTGGAACATTAATAAATAATTCCAGTGATAACACTACTAAAATAAAATTCTGTGGGCTTCTTCTGGCACATGGCAAGCTGTTAGATTACCGTGAACCATCTATAGACACTACAACCTCCACTATTCTAACCAGCTATGGAGAAACTTCTCCATATTTTTATGCTGTTGGTCTTCACCATGTCTTTAGAATATTGTATAGTTTCATGTACCAGTGAAGCATTGCAGCCTAGTGACTGCAGCACAGGACCACAACTTAAATGATGATCTCATTTCTGCTCTTTGATGCATTTGGTAGGTGACCTTAAGGTCATACTTTGCAGTTGTTTGCAGTAACTGGGGCTCTCATACTACCTCTGCTATCAGTGACTCTGAGTTGAGATGGACTGGCTAAGCAGGGCTCAAAGATTGCCATTGTGAGGGACACGTGGCATCAGCAATGGGCAGATTTTGTAGTGCTGGGACAAAGCCCGACCTGGCTGACCTCTTTAGCTTGCTCTCCAAGGACACCCAGACCAAAAACTGTAAACCATCATCTTGGGGAGAGGGGGAAAGCTTGAAGAGATTACATCCTTGCCTGGGTTCTGCTTGGTGAATTTATGCTGATATCAAAGTGGGAAGAACTCATGACCTGTCATCCTTTTTGGGATGCACTGAGGCAGGACCCTCTGGAGCCCAAAGTGTACCTCTGAAGGCCTTTCAAAATAAAAACCACCTTTTTCCTTTATTCCTAACTAGTCTCTGTTTCTAGGTAGCCATTTAAGGCATCACCACTGCCGAATGACAAACAATTGCATAAAAAGTGCTAACAAGAAATCACATCAGAAATTCACAGCTCTCAAAGAGCTGGAGCACACTGCATCCCACACAAAGGGGAACTCCCATCCTGTCACCTCCCAGCACCACAGACAGACAATTCCCTGGCTCTGCAGCCTGATGCCTTCTGCTGAAGTTCTCCAGAGGCAGAATGGATGTGCTGCTGCTGAAAGACAAATTAGGGAATCTTAAATACAATTCTCCTTTAATTTTTCCTCTGAAAATCCTTAATAAACTAGCAAAGGATTAAGATTTGGTGATTAGCACCTGAGTGATAACAACTCATTATTTTTGCACCAAACAAGGATAGAGTATCATGGGTAATGTATAATGGGTAATTAAGGTAATGAATACTTGAGAACCTGTCAAATAAATAGTCCCTAAAAGTATCATTTTAATAGGGACATGATTATAGACAGTACTAAAGAGGACTGAAACAGAAACATACCTGTTTTAGACACATATTTTAAAATGGCATGAATCTCATTACTTAAACTGTCATCTTAGTTCATCTTTCATTAAGGCCTGTTCTTCTAAGATTGCCTGCATGGGCACAAAAGTAACTGGTAAAATTATACCAATATCACCACCTGTGTGAACCTATTTTAGAAGGTTTTTTTTCGGCTTCTCTAGTACTTCACCCATGGACAGGTGAGCAGGGGGAGGGCTCCCACTGTAAGAGTTAGCCTAATTTCCTATCCTCACTGAAGCTTAAATTCCTCCTTTCACTACAGCAAGAGCATGAGTGCAAGCATGGACTAATGTTGCCAGCACCAGGCCTCAGCAGGATTATAAAACAGTTAAAAGCTGTTTACAAAATGTGCTCTGCCACAGAGCTGTTGTGTGTTGTAGCTAACTCTGAACCAACACAGTTGTGTTTCCTGTGTCCTCCATCTCAGCAGGAGATACCTACTCAGCACTCTGTAATGTTCTAACACCCAGCACGGGCACTGACTCATCCCTCTCAATGCCTCTCGGTGCCTCGGACTCTAAAACGAAGCTGCAGCAGTGGTGAGCTCTTCTGCCCAGCTCAGCAAGCCCAAACATTATTGCTTTTTATAGTGCTCTTCAGCCAACTTATGATTATTTCTTAGCACATCTTGAAAAGAGGGTCACTCTTCCTCAACACAGAAAGAAGGGAAAACACAGCTGCAGGGGATTAAAGAGCCAACTGCATGACCAGGACCCATCCTTCCACCTGGCCAAGGAGATTCAGGTCCCCAAGTCGCTACAGCCACATTACCAAGCTCAGGAAGATAAAAATAATCAGTAATGTGGGCTTTGCAAAGATGCAGGATGTCCCCCGTGGTGGGAATGTATTTGGAAGTTTGAAGGTGATAACAGCTGAAGGTGGCAAGTTGTTCCAGCTAATCTATTCCTCCTGCTAAATCATAAAGTTGAAAAGGACAGACTACACTGAAATCTCCCTATCGAAAAGCTAAATGCTCATCATATGGCCTGTTTCCCTGGGAGAGTCGTTATGTCCTGATTACTGAGAAAGCATTAATTGCATTGCTTTTCACAGGCAACATGAAACTTTAATATGCAATGAAGTGTGTAGCAAACATTAGAAGAAAACACTGAGGAACAGAATATGCCCTTGCACGTGTGAATGCTTGACCTCCTGAGGAACTGACTCCTTTGGAGATATTGCCTCATGCTAGAAACAGACTGGGGGGAAAGGGGCATACACTGTTTGGAAGCCAATCTATGGATTAATTGCAGTTTTATGCAGTTTGGTTTCACTTCTTCACTTATCTTCGTGCCTCCGTTCTATCTAACTTCTCAGTTTGATGTCCAGCCTGGAGTTTGGTTGTGACTGATGGTTTGGAACATTTTGTACATAGAATTCCCTCTCTGCTTTATTAAAATCCTCAGTTTGATGGAAAAATATTCACTAAGCCTCTAAGAACAAAATCCTGTTTTTTTATTGCAAGTGTTGATTGATCAGAAAATTGGTGCTCCTCGCAAATTTTTTCCCTGCCTTTGCACACTCCTGTGGTTTTACAGGTCTGATTTAAAATTTTGCTTGCCTGTTTGAAAGCATAATGAAGTCTATAATTATCTATTTTCTTCCAGGCAGTTCTCAAGTGTTGATGGATCCTCACTATTACTTTCCTTAGAAATACAGGAGAAAATCCTTCTGCTGCCTTAGAAAATACCTTCTTCTTTCCTCACACAAGCACAAGCTACATACTCAAAGTAATTTATTTCTGTGGAAAAAAATCACATGCTAGGAAAATAATTTAATAAGCTAAACAATTAATCACTACCACAACCCTCCCAATATTCTTTTCCAGCTGCTAATTAATATATTGCTGAACACACTTCAATTTGTTTCTGGAAAAAGTCCTGCAGGCTCCACTGTTTGCAGTCAGCAGCAGCTCTGTCCTTCACACGTTCATCTCGACACAAGTGGAAATGTGATTTCTGCTCTCTTCATGTCCTTGCTGTGCACTACACTGGGCAGCACTGGGAGTTTGATTCCCAAAACTTTCTGGTCAGGTACTGAAATCCTCGGGTCAAATCAAAGGTAAAGCTGTCAAACATAAGTTGTCATAAGAAAAAAAATACGATATTTTCTTTTCTTCTTTAAGAGAAAGCATAAAGTAGCCTAAAGTAAGAAATATTCCTATAATTTTATGTTCTGCTGTATATAATGTAATTGTAATTTTGACAAAACTATAACATAAAATTAACCCTACATGAAAGCTCTGCTTAGGTTAAATATCTGTAATCCAATAGGATCCAGAAGAAATTAGCAGTTTTTATTTTGGAAAGAAAGGATTCATGAGAATTCATATGACACTCACATTTCAAGAGTTTCATCATGAATCGTCCCAGTGCTAAATTTTAGCTGTTTTTCCAGTAAAGTGCAGAAAGTATTCCGTAGTTAAACAGCAGATTTTTTTCTTTCTTTGTTTAATAACAAATAAATTAGGAGGAAGCTTTTGTTTTCCATCAGCTTGACAATTATGTCACTGTTTTGCTGGAAATAAGAGCAGTTGGCATTTTCTTCATGCCAATATATGCGTGTGTGAGTTGAATTGTCTCTGAACTACAAGCAGTAACAAGATAGTCCTTGTGCCAGAAAGCAATTAATTATTGCTCTGCAGCCAGGTTAGTCCCAGGGGTGGGAGCTCGATCACAGAGCCATGTGGCAGCTGCAGCTTCTGCACGATGGAAAATCATCTCTGTGTAACTGCTTAGTCCCTTTAAGGAGAAGAGACCTGTCCTCTTGGAAATAAACCACCTAATTTCATTAAAAAGAACTATCTTCTAGCCATACAGGAAAAAAAAAAAAAGAAAAAAGGGTGCAATCAAAAGACTGTAAATGGATTATTTGAATTTCCTGATGTTCTAAAGGAGTTGAGGGCTAAGACAACTCACCATTCTCATACAAATTATTTTTTGGCAGCATTCTCTGCCTTTTAGAGACTCCAAAACTTTCTGTGAATTCAGCTTTACAAGATGGGCACAGAACTAAATTTTCCTAGAAGAGCAAATCCTATTGAGGTACGGGAGAGAACCATTGCAAACACCCAAGTGTGCAACCATCATCTCCTACCTCTTCAGCAATGCCACTCAGTTACATAAACATGCCATGCACACTGAATTCCACATCCCCAGTGCCACTTGAAGCAAGCCATAACATTTCCCAGCCAAATATATACACGACTCCAATATGCATATACATATAACTCCAGTACACAGCTAATGAGATGCAATTATTCACAGCTGATAAGACTCTTGTTCTAAAACCCTCTACATGAAAGCAAGAAAAATTTGAGTTGCAGAGAGACTTTTCCCTTTCATCAGTACTGTCAATTATAATTCCAACATTATGTAAGAAACAGGAGGAATTGGCTCTGATCTGGCTAAAGGTTAATAAATGCAGCAGTTCAGGGAACTAGAGCAGAAGAATACTAATGGCTCCTGCACCTGGAACACAGCTTCCCTCTTCATCCTAATTAACTTCTCCCCCATCAGAGCATTTACGATGCATTTGTGCCCCATGCATTTATGAAATAATGCAGGTCTTTGGCTTCAATAAGTCAAGTATAAGTCAAACAGGATTAAATATTGTTAAATATTATTTTATTTGGCATAAAGTAATATTGGCAGCTCCTCTGCTTTTCCATTCCCATTAAAAAACCCAACACACCACCACAAGTATTTTTCTCTGGATTAACTCACAAATATATTTTCTCATTTTCCTATGTTAATATTTTCAGGATTTTCTGTAAGTATCCTACCTTCCTCTCGTGCACTGACAGGTAACAAAAGATCTGCAGCAATGCTGCATTTCTTATGAAACCATATTTCCAACAAAACGTGCAAAAAACCCAAACTCAATCAAAATTTTATGGCAAGAGATTTCCTGGCACTGCAGCAGCCAGGAATACACAGTGTATGTTAAATGTCTGATGGGAAAGGCAGGGGAGAGACCCCAGGAGTGATGAGATGCTCATCTCTCACAGTGCCATCAGCCCGTGCAACAAATTACGTGCAAGACATGCAGAGGATGAAACAGCTCCTCTTACCTGTCAGAGCATCCTCCCTGGGATCACCAGGGTTACGGAGCTGACTGTGGCACTTCATCAGCCACCTGCTTCTTGTCAGGTTAGTACCTCATCAGAGAGTGGCAAAGTAAACTCATCAGAGAAGTTCAGACATTTCTCTCATGAAATCTGCCACATTGCTTCTGCATTCTTATTTTGGGTCTTTAGCTCTACAAATATTGACTTCTGCAGAGCAAATCCAGCTCTTCTGGCTGACCACCGGCTCTGGGAGCCACAGTCTCCATCACCACCTGGATATTTAGTGATCCTAGTGATTTGTGGAACATAATCGGGGGAGAAACACTGCTGGTATAACCAAAAGTGGTCAAGGTTATAAAAAGCAGATTAAAAAAGGTGTCAGAAGGAAAGCCAGTGGAAAGTCTGTAAACTGCTTATCTCTCAGCATTGTCTAAGTGTGTGAGATGGTGCCCTCAAACCCAGCAACTCTGGGATGCAGGAACCCTCCCTCCCTGCTTGCTGGGGCTGCCTCTCCAGGCAGTGACCTGACCAAGGTGTGGCCCTGGCTGAGGCCTCACCCTCCAGCCCCCCAAGCCCCCACTAAAACGCCTGCACTAGGGGTAGGACTCCTATTGTCTTGGTCTACTTTCTTTTTCCAGGACAGGGAATCCGTTCATGTAGCAGTAGGAAGGGGATTTTTTTCGTGGATAAAAGAGCATTGGCTGCTGCCAGAAGGAAATCACACAGAGCAAACCTGCAGCAGCAGCTGGTGCAGCTGCCAGCATCCCCAGCCATCCCCCATCCCCTCAGACCAAAGTCCTCCTCAGGTCTGAGGAGCTGCCTCCTCCTGTGAAGATGGAAGCTCCTGCCAGCACAGGAAGCTGATTCCAGAGGCAGAGCAACACAAAAAGCAGAATTCTGTGAATCCCAGGCATACTTAGTCTTCCTAAGGCTATGGTAGGTCTGAAAGTGGGGCAGTAAATAGGATGCTGGATAAGGGAAATGCAGACCTTCATCCAGTTCCTAGATATGGGGGTGGATCTCCTGAGCAAACAAATATTTACCTCTCTAGTAAATGTTTATATATATCTGCAGCCTGGAAGCAAACATCTGTGGGTAGAGCCTACTCAGGAGGAACTTCTGACTGTTGTGAGGACCTGCAAATGTTTGTGTTAAACCTCTGGGAAGGTTCATGTGTAAACATGTGAGATGGAAAGCTTTAACTCTGCCTGGTGTTCCTGGGACATTAGGCCAAAGGGTTGCAAGCCTGTGGCCAGTGCTGTGTAGAACCAACCTTTACCAGTGGCTGAGATCAGAGCCCAGACCAATGACACACCATCTGCAGCACACAGAGGTGTTTCAAACACGCACTAAAAATATTTCCCTTTACTTTGAAAAAAACCAAACACCTCCTGCCTATATTTACCTGATGATGTCAGCTCATGACCTGTCCCATCCAGCAGCTGTCTCTGTACCTGAGGTGCTCAGTTGTTATTCCTTTGTACCTACTTCCAGGCATGTGGTGAGATAAAATCACCCACAAAAGTTTACTTCTTGCTGTGAATTTAGTCACTGCTGTCCTTGGCACAGATTCTTCCCTACATCATAATGTTAAATACAAAGGAAAGATTAATTAAATTTTGTGGAACTGTGGCTCAGGTATCTCACTAGGGACTTGTTTGCTTCTTTTTGTTTAAACTTTCACTAGTTTTCATTAAGCTACCTTACAGGTTCTAGCCACTTTCCCCTTCTTGTACTCAGCATATCAACTTACGTGCTTCAAGAATTGCAAATAATGCAAGGTAATTAGCTCAAGAAATACTCAGTACCTCCAGGAGTAACTTTTTCCATGGCATACCTCCTGCCAAGGAAACCAGAAGTCCTGTGAGCTCTGAGGAGGAAGGCCAGGCTGTGAAATTCCACTTGGAGGCACATATTCAGTCTAAAGAGTCAGTACAACATGCATCCCTCTGAGTGAGACATCCCACCTCTCCCATTGTGGGAAGTGGTGAAGATTACACATTCCACGACCTGAGTGTTTCAGAAGCCACAAACTCTGCAGACACTTTTTCATGCAGCTGGATGCAGTCAGCAGCAGCTGGGCTCTGTAAAACACCACAGTGTCTTTTCAGGCTGGGAAAAACTGGGCACCTGGTGCTCATGGCTGTGCCTCCCCCATGGCCACCTGAGGGTGACACCCAAAGCCCCCCTTGCCTGACCCAGTGCTTGGGCTGCTCTGGCACCCAAGTACCCCAGCACTGCTGACCAGTGACCCCAGCAACTCTAACTGACTGGGACAAGAAATATCTGAGGGAAAGTTTAATGTAAAGAAATACTTTGGTTTTAGCCTGAGTACAACCCATCTGGTTCATGCCAGAGTGCTTCTGTACACGGGCAGGTCAAACAGAAAATCTCTTCAGTCAAAACATGCTGGAAATACAACTGTTCAGTCATGAGCATGACAGACCCACTATATTGCTCTTACAAACTTGATGAATGTCTCGGAGCCCTTCAGGCTTTTGCCACAGCTTGAGGTCTTGATGGCAGATGCGTTTTCCATCCAACAGCCCAGAGGACAGGCCACAGCCCCAGACATGGCCCTTTGCACAAGAGCTCTCCAACTTGCAAGTGCCTGCACTTGCAAAAACTGGCAGGGAAAAAGGTGGTTAAAAGAAATAAATAGTTTTATTTAGTTTTTGTTTTCTTTGTGAAGCCCTTTACCCTCATACCCAGTTCTCTGATGTCCTGCATGAGTGTTTGTGCCAGAAGAGCAGGAGCTGAACCTCCCTGGATCAGAAAGGAGCCTCTTATCCTGCTGCTGCTCTTCATCAGGGTCACCCAAACCCCAAGCACACATCATCTACCCTACTTTCTCCACTTTCTCTGAATTCTGTCCTCTCAGTTTCATCCACCTTCTGTTTTGGATGCAATAACCTACCACAGGAGTGTATGACTCCTTCCCTTTTAGGACAGTTCATCCACCTCTTTCCCTGCACTCAGGCCAGCCTCCCCCAGGAGCCTTACCATGGCCAACTGGACAAGTCCAAAGATGTGTCTTGAATCCCAGCACTGTCTGAAAGTTTTTGACTGGGAATGCCTGGACAGAGGGCAAGTGTTGGAAAGAAGGATCATAATGAGTGCTTTGGTTTAGCAGGAATTTCTACCAACCTGAATTTTGGTGCATGAGTTTATGTTAGCTAACATAACTGAGCAGATGATTTTCAGGATGAGAAATCCATCAAATCTACCTGGTGATATGTAGGAAGCACAGATGAATGAGAGCAGGAAATATTATTTAGAAAAGCAAAAAAAAAAAGGAGTGTGTAATACCAGAGAACAACAGAGGAATGTGTTCCCAGAATGGGGTGTGTTAATGCAGAATTGTTATGAAAAATTATTAAAAGCTGGTGAAACAGACAAGTTGCACAAAACTGATGTTATCAAGTTCAATTTCATTTTAGTCCTTCAAGGTACTGAATCAGAGTTATTATAACAGCCAGTCAATAGCCTCAATAGTTTTTCCTGCCTGAATGTTTATTATAAAGCTTTTCAGATTTAGGCAAGAACAGTGAGCAACTGATGTTAAAGTACAAGGTTATGAGCACATTTGTCATAGGTTATAAAAACTGCATTTGCCAAGCTTCAAGTTGCCACATTGCAAGGGAAGGAAATTAGAGAGTGGAAATCCATTTGCAGGTGCACTTTATTCCAAAAGAAGTCATGTGGGAAAATACAAGGATTTTAAAAAGTCTAGTACACGGTACACTCAACAGATAAGACATCCACACTGGGGAGGACTGATTTGCAAAGTTTCTCAGGCTGGCACAGAAGCGAGAGGAGTCAGCAGCAGCCTCGGTGCCTGCCTGTGCAATACACACACTTCTGCTTCTTGTAACACTGCACACACCAGCTGAACATAAAATCTGACAAGGCCTTTCAAACCCACCACTTACTACCTACCCTGGCACTGTCTGAACTGAAAGTTCTTGTTCCCTGTGCAACCTGTCCTATTTTTTTTTTTTTTTTTAACACGATCTGAATTTAGTGTTAGAAGGAAGAATGTAGTTCATTGTTCACAGCTCAACTGATGTATTTCTGCACCAGCACCTGCGTAGACAGTTTCTCTCATAGGTATGAAAGGACATAACATCAAGGATGGCTGAACAGAAAATGATTCTTCTGAGGCTCAACTGCAACAAGGACAACCTGCTGCCACAGGACAGTCAGAGGTGAGGGCTCTGTCCCCTTCACGAGGCTGGAATTCAGTGTCAGGTCACTGTGCAGACACCAAGGGGGTCCTCCACTTTCACACACCAGTTTCCACCAGGTCTTCTTTTCATTAGTTCTTGTTGGAGGTTTGACACAACAGGAAAATGTATTTGAAAATGGGTGCCAATAGGGCCATGATATACCTGAAGACAAAGCTGTCAGTACATACACATGGCTCCTAAAAACATGTGCTGCTGTCTCTGTCTGCCAGGATACAAAACAGTGTTTATTTCCAGGAGGAGGGAAGGTATCACAGGAGAATAGGTACTGGGAAAAATGGAAAAAAAATAAAATTTGAGAAAATACGTATAAGTAATTATAGATCTTGTTCCTTTAAAAAATCCCAAAACACCACACTCAGTTTTATTAAGGGCTAATTTCTCCCTGACTATGAAGTTTGATGCATATGTTTTTCTTCCCCTCTCTACCTCAGGATATCAGGGTGCCAAGTGTTGAACAACTTACTCAGGCCTCATTGTGTTTTACTTGAAATTCTCTTTCACAATACTGGAAAGGTTGAAGAGAGTTTCCAAAATTATTTAGGCTCCACCATGCCAGATTCATTAATGTAATAAAACTTCAAAGTAGAGAATTTATTCCATCTGTAGCAATTAAAATGTAAATAAATACAAGAAGTAAAATAAACCAACCAAATATTTGGGGGCATTATATCACTTTTGGGAAGTGTAACACTTACACCAGCACACCAGGGAATGGAAAGCTGGCTCGCTCACACTCAGGAGATTCATTTAAATCAGATGGCAACAGCAGGACAGCACTGCACCTCCCAGTGCTCAGATCCTAAATCAAAATTGCTGTCCTGAATATTCTGCAGCATCACTTATTCAAAATATAACAATTTTATTCAGCAGTTGGAAGCATTTATCAGCCTAAGGAGGGATTTTTTTTCTGCTGGTTATATGGACTGAATACTATTTTCTTTATTTAATGGGGAAATCTATGTGGGGCACTGCTACACTTGCTGCTGTGTGGCTGTTCCATCCCATCCCCAAAACTGTCACTCTCTCACTCTGCCTCTTTCTGCACTGGCAAACAAGGCTCAATTGCAAATACAGCTTCTTACTCATGGTTTCAGTACTCCTGAAGCAGAGCTTCTGCTGGGGATTTTTCTTCCTTTGAAACAGACATTTGATACTTTATTTTCTGCCAGTGGATGGACACTTGTGCCAATTTACTGAGTTACTCAGTGACATTTGTCCCTCCTGTTCCTCCCTCCCACTGCCAGTTTAACAAAGAGCTCCAGGGAAATATGTGGTGGGGTTTGGGCACAGACCGTGCAGGGAGGGCAATTAAAAGATATCACAATATTAAAATAGGACTGTCACCATCTTATATCCACAAAGAGATCTTTAGTTAGATTGGTGGACCATTAAAATGCAGACCCTTAATGAAGATGCAACTCCAGCTCAAACATAGTTTCTGGAATATGAATCAACTCTTCTGATATAAATCTCCAAAACCATTATTACATGACTTCTCCTTTTATAACCTATCTCATTAAATAAATATTTTGATCACTCTTGTAATAGTTCAAATTCTTTCATAAAGTCCTCTTTTTCTGTCATTTTTTTCTCATGTTGAAGTTCTTGAGGGGGAAACAAAGCTGCTTTCTCCAGAAAGCTTTTCCTTTGTGCCCCTTGTGAGGAGGACAGAACAATAACATTCAGAACAGCTTCTCTGCTCTGTACACAAGCAACCAGCCAGCAAAACCAGTGAAAAATGAAGCAAAAAAGGAAACACTTTCATATTTATGACTCCCCTGAGGGGACTTCAATGAGTTCACAGGGGTCATAAGAACATCAAATGTCACAAGTATGTCCACTGAAAACATCATGTGGAAAAGTCTTCAAAAACATGATCTAACAACATAACTTATATAAAGTTAAAAGAAAAATAAGTTTCTGCATAAGCTCAGGACAAAGCATCCCACAAAGGTCAAAAAACCCAGCATTTTCTCTGTGTTGTTTTTAATTTCATGCCCACAGCTTTAAAAGTACTACTCTGTGTCCACAGCATGAAGAACAACATGGTGTCAGTCCTGTCAAGGATTTACAGTTTGCCATGCAGGTGATTCTGGAATAAGACCATTTTTGAGGCTTACCTTCATTGTTATGCTTCATCCTAAATATTGGTGGCTCAGTGACATTCTCTGCTTGTTTATACCTCCCTGTAATTTAGGTTTCTGCTGACAAAGGGACAGATATGGTGAAGTTATGCCAATAGACTTCAGGGTGGGAGGAAAAATTAGTAATTTAGTATTTTAACAATTTTATCAAAACAAAGCCAGTGAGTCTGTGCCAAGACTTTAGTGTCTGCTCCATATAAGATAATGGCAAGAGACAGTGACTCCAGCAAAGGCCTTATTTACAAACTGAAGAGGCTGGAGGGAAACCAAGACCCCATGACATGGTAATTCCAGGCCAGCATTAGGAACCAGCCTGAGATTCGCAATCCAGTGATTGCTTTGATCCCAAGCAAGAATGAAGAAGGACTTTCACAGAATCATGCTCCAGGCAGGCCCAAGGTTTTCCATTTCCCCCAGGACACAGCAGTCACACAACACCAGCTGTCCTTGGTGTGCAGTGCTACTGGGGCTCTTTGGCACACACTGGCCCAGCTTCTCTGGCCTTAATGACCACTGAGTCATCCATCCCCCTAAAAATTATTCATGTTATTGCTGCTAAAATCAGCAAATAAGGGTTTGTACTCAGAGCACTGCAGTTGTACTAGAGAGGATTTGAGGATTTCTTTGTTTAAAATATGCACACACGTGCACACGCAAACACACAGCAGCCCTGCCTTGGTAACACCCCATTCCCAGTCTGCTCGAGCCCTGCAGTGCCTGGGCAAGACAAAGAAACAGGACCAAGTTTCCTCCAGGTTGCAGCAGCACAATGGAGCTGGTGAGAACACTTTGGAATGAGGAGGATGTTAATTGGTCTTTGTGCACAACTGTTGGTGCACAGGCAGCTGAGCCACTGCTGGCACACGGCCGTGAGAGACTGCATTTCACTGGAGTTCATTTGTACTTTAATCCATCTCATGGGCTTTGTGTAAACAACCACATCTCAACTTTCCATCTAAAATCACAGGTTTTTCCAGCATTGAGGCTGTACAGTCACAGAATTATAAAAATTATTATGGTTGGAAAAAGCCTCCAAGATCATGGAGTCCAGCTGTCACACCAATGTGAAGCTGTAGCCCACAGACAGCAAGAGGGTACAAGCACCACACTGCAGATAACCTCACATCCCACTTTCCCTCCCCGCCTCAGGAAGAAGTAGGATTTCCACAGAAATATGCAGAACCAGCTGGGGAATACACTGATGTGACCAATGAGCTGGCAACTCTGGTTCTCCAATCTACCCACCCACTGCTCTGAGAAATATGTAAAATACCATGATTGAATAGGGCCATTTTAACCACTGCCTCAATTTCTCTCTATAAAACTGGTTCTGCTACCTGCATCCAGCTCCCCAAAGAAATAAATTTGTGATTTATTTAGATTGCAGTGTGAAAGAATTGAAGACACATGCCATTTTCTCAAGGCATCAATATTTAATGTCTTTCTTGATCACCTAAACTGTGGGCTTCTCATTCTCTGACTTCAAAGCATCTCACAGTCCAACCCAGTACATTGCATTACATAATCAACCTTTTTTAAATGCTAAACATTATTTCAGAAAGTCTCCAGCACACAGGATGCAATACCACAACATGCAGGCATTCAGGCCACAGAAGTACATAAATCTGTCCAGCATCCCTTACAACACACAACTTGTAGCCTGAGCCCTGCTCTTTAAATGTCCTGTCATTTCTTTGCTATTCCAAGCTCAACAAATTTGAAGGACATCTAAAATGGCCTGTCAGACTCAAATATTTAGGGAAAAAAGTATGTTAGCATTTAGAAATGTCAGAAAAATAAACACATGCAAGGAAAAACAGTTCAGCCTTTCCAAATCTTTTGAGTGCAAAACCAACATCTGAAAAAGAAGGTTATGGATGCCATTGTGCTCTGAATACTGAAATCATCTCATTGCAGTGGCAGTTGAGAAATAAACAAAATGTTAGTTTTTATAGACAGGAATAGAAAAGAACACGGAGATTGCAATGCTGGTAACACATGGAAATGTGCTGACCATGCAGGGCTGGCTCAAGGTGCAGCTCACACTTCCACCATCTCACAGGGACAGAAATAAAGAAAACTGCTAGGAGTAGATGGAGGAAATGGGAAATAAGCAGGAAGGTGATAAGATCACAGCTGTTTAGCTCAGGGAAGTACAAATATAATTAAGGTCACATTGGCTGCTCCCATTTGCTGAGATAATAGTGCATCCATGGAAAAGAACAGCAGTGGGTTTAAAGGTGAGGAGAAGAGAACCTGAATATCATTTCAGCATTTCAACTTAAAGTAAAAATCTAAAGGGACTAACAATTTGAGATTTGATCTTTCATTCAAATAAATTATTTTCTTGGTTGGTTAAGAGCTACTGCCAGAAGTTCTTCCTGGTGAGAGGCATATTCAGAGATTTGCACCATTTTTTTGCAGGACACTTAGAGTTGTCTAGTCCTATTTGAAAGTTTCTCCCATAACAAAAACCCTCAGCATCATCCCCACCCCTATTTTTAAACATAAGCTCTTCACACACATTTACGTATAAAATAAAAAGGGTAACAGGAATTAACATGCACTGCAGCTTTCAAAGCCCATATTGGGAAACACTCACTGTGGCCAAATCAATGCAACAGCAGTTTTGTTCTTAGAGGAAAATCAGCTATTCCAGTCATCCTCACTCCTACTACTTTTATCTTCTCCAAGGTATACAAGTGGTTCCTCTTTTATAACTGCAGAAAAGGGGCTTAGAGGCACTGAAGCTACCAGGAGAATTATGCAATTTGCCACATTTCTTTTGCTGGGAAAGAGGAGGGTAAAATCAGCACTGTGCTGTTGTGATACCACTGAAGAAGCTTTTTCTTACCTCTCAACTGATAAAACTACACCATCTCAGGAACTGGGAGCAAAACCTGGCCCAGGTCTCTGCTTTTCCTTGAGCACAGAGAAATGCCTGTTACAGTTCCTATTCAATTTGCTTTTCCCCATGCTGGAGGGAAGGAGACAGCTGCTCATATCCAAGGCTCCGAAATGCCAAACAGCTTCAGTCCCCAAAGTAATTAATGGAACTACACAATTCTATAAAAAGAGGGCCTGAGATTTTCTAACCTGGTTAATATTGTATTTTGTGTCTCTGGAGTTTTGTGTTCAGATTTTCTGCTTTCTGTGTCTTTCATACCTCTTCACATACAGTGTAAGTGTTATAGTCTTGGACTATGAAAGGGTTCAATGATCTCATGAGTTAGGTCACACCTAACTAGCAGGCTGAGGTCTAGCCTAAAAACACCTCATGCTTTTGTAGTGCAAAGAGTTTTTTAAGGATTATTGCTATTAAATTACACCTGGAACTGCATGGAGATCCCTGGAAAATGTCTTTGACCTTGCAGTAACCTTGTCTTAACACTGCTAACCACTATTATATTCTGTACTACCATCCCCCATGGCCTACTGCAAACCAAGAAACCTCAGTGCATTAAAATCATTACTAACATAGTTTAGGAACAATCACTGTTTACATTATAAACACACATTATTTTTAAAAAAAATGAGTATATTGATTTGAACAGAATGGAGTCAATATATCCAATAGCTTCCCTGTGGAAGCTAACTAGTGCCAAATAAATAAATAGTCAATAAACTACGCACACACAACCCCACCCTCCCTCCCACCTGAAAGCTTTTTCAGGAACAACTAGAGAGAAAATATGGAAATCAACACAGAGACCCTTGTTCAGCTTGTGAAACTTCCCTCCTTCAGTGGAAAACAGGAGCACAGTGCTGCACACAGAGTGGGAGAAGCACAGTGTGACAGAGGATCACACGATAGATCAAAAATGCAATTTGTGGAAGCCATGGTTTGGTTTTTGTACTGCAACAAATCTGAAAGGGGAAGCTAATGCTGTTTGTAAACTGCTGGAAGAAGTAGAGAAACAAGCAGCTAGAATGATCAGTGGGAAAACACCACAAGAAGTAGGGTGGATCATGTTTCTGTATATAGACATGAGCAGACCTCAGCAGCTGGCCTTAGAACAGGTGGTTTTGAGCCCAAATTACAGGGAGAAACTTGTGTTGGTACCAGGTGCATTGCTCAGTTCGCTGGGAACACTGCTGGCTGTGCCATGCACAACATGCCACACTTAAAAAGCTTCCATTTCCCAGTCACCACTGAAACTTTATTTTTTTTAGCAAGCAAAGTCTTAGAACACTGGTAGTTGCCATAGACACATCGGCACAGACCGAAAAGAACGATCTGGGGGAATATGACTATCTTTGAACCAGATCCCAACGGGAATCAAAGCTGAGGCTGAGCTGACTCAGAGACACACCGAGAGAATCAGCTCTGCTGGATGTAGAGCTGGGAGAAGCAGCCCTGATGCCAACACCAGCCTGGATACAGACACATTTCACATAAAAACAAAGATTCAAGCTCAGATAAAGATCCAGTAACTTGGGCACTCCTCATGTTTTCCATGAAATGGAGATGTTTAGATACAAATAGGGTGGGATCCCTGTAAAAGAATTTTCTAGCAGAAGACCAGAAGCCCAGCAGGCTTTTCCTCATCAAAAACCTCATTAAGTACAGAAGTCCAATTTTGTATCTCTCATATTATCTGTGAAGTCACGTTCATCTTGGGAACAAATAAATGGAACTCTTCTTCTTTGAGACATCCATGAGCAACCCTTCACCTCCATCATTTATTTTACATTCAACACAAAGCCCCTTTATCAAAAGAATACTTTCAATTTTTATAACTACTTTCATTCCACTGCCTCAAAGAACATTATTCTAATTGCTAAGGCTTTGTTTAAGCCTATTTTGTGAATTCAAAGATTTTAATTAGCTGATGAGACATTGTGGAAAATAGGGTCCTACAGAACCACTTCAGAGCAGAGCGTGAACCTCACTTCTTCAGCTCTCATGGACAGGCAAATGGCCAAACCTCAGAAATGATTTTAAATGCTCCACTAAAACCTCTGTTTTGATTTACATTTTGACTAACCAGAACACTGGAAAAGTTTATGGGCACCAAAAGTCATAGAAGATGTTGAGACATCGCTGCTGCTTTCTTCCCCCCTGGCTTGCTCTCCCCCATGCTCACCCGACAGAGCTCTGAGCGTGCTGCCGCACCAGGAGTGCTCCACAGCTCCAGCTCTTCTCAGGGACAGCATCATTCCTGGCAGGACACCTCCTTCTCAGGCTGGATGTTGCCTCCACAGTGGGCCAAAGAGCTCCTGCCTTCCTGCAGCCAAGACCAGCTCCTGGCACGGGCCTGCCATGCTTGGCGCAGCCGAAGCAGCAGGAGGGAGGGAGGGANGCACAGGTGAAGGGCAGTGCCTCCCCCAGCCCCTCTGCTCCCTCTGCTAGCACCACCTTCCAAACATCATTCTCACAGCGAAGGAACTTTGCATGAGTTAATTGTCCCAATCCTCTCTGTGAACTAAATTAAATCGGGATCGCCAAGCACATACTGTCAGCTTTAGCTTCAGGCATCCTCACCTTTAGACAATTTCTAACAGCAAAGGATGTCTCAAAACATGTGCCTGTTAACAGCCTTCAAATCGCATCAGTGGCGCAGGAAGAAACAAATGTAAGCCTTCTCCAGAGGTGATGCTTCATCTTGTCCCATTTAACAAGGAAGACAGACAAGAATGATACCATTGTTCCTTTTCATATTAATTGGCAGAAATTATCTTTATTAGAAAAATGAATTTTTCATATATTTACAATTTTTACATCATGTTATACTTGGCACATGTGTTCTTCCAAATCATTATATACATTTCAGTACACACAGACATTCAAGTCCCCCATTCCCTTAATGTTTTTCTACATATTTAACAAAAAAAATGAACACAATACAATTTGTAAGACAACCATTATAATTATATATTTCTCTATCATAAAACGTTTGAAGCAAACATTTTTTTTTTCTTTTTTTTTTTTTTTAAGATATGTTTCAAAATATTTATACAGTATTAGCACTCAGTCATGCACTGGGTTAGAATATGGTCAGGGTGAACTGCAGTGAAACATGATGTGAACACAGGAGAGAAGGGTGTGATCCCAGTTCCTCCACACTGCACTGGGTGCTCTGGGGAGGCTGCAGCCACCCCAGGATCTCAGAGGAAGGGACAGAGGGTGCAGGGGGAGCTGGGTGTTCACCTCTCTGCGCCACACAGCAGCTGCAACTGCGTGTTAAAACTCATTTCACTCTGCCAAACCTAGCTAATAGAACAGGAGGTAATTGGAATGTCAAAACTAGATTTTAAATATTCTCTTTTTCCCCAAACCTTTTCTTTTGAAGAATCCATTAGATTGTGAATTTTATAAAGAAATTCTGGATTCTCTTAAAAATTAATTATTTTATGGTTGATTCCATTTCACCAGTGTTCTTTTATTTCTACACTAACATCCTGATTTATTTCCCCAGGTGTGAAGAGCTCTTCAAATTTCTACTATTCTTTGCTAGTAATTGGAAATTTGTGACTTACCCTTTGCTTTGATACCTTCGGGAGTGTCACAGCAAATTGCACTAGTAAGTAACAGAAGTGATAGGATTTTTAGTTTACTGTGTATGGAATCCAATGGTCCCAAGATTTCTGGTAAAATTTTACTTTTGGCATGCAAATTTCTCCTAGTGCAATGTAGGTTAGTGCTCCATGTAATCAGTACAGACTATGACACCTGGAGTTCTTTTCCCCCATAAAAAAAAAAAAATTCTTCCAACTATATTAGTAACTAATTTTCTTTGTGAGAAAAATCCTAATTTAATATTGTGAATTCTCATTTTCTTGGTTGCATTTCATTTTTCTTAGTTCAACTGCAAATAACTTCTAATCAAACTCAAAACAATAAATTATTTGAAACTGTTAATAAATGATTGTAGAATCTTTGTCACAACACTGGATTTCTGTCTTGCCCCTCATTCTCCCCAAAAACTTTATACATATACATATTTATATATAACTTATATATATATACATGTATATGTACAAAAACTGTTCAGGACAACACATTAAATTGACATTATTCAAGTAAACAGGTAAAAAATGTTTTTTTCAAAATGTAATTTTAGACTTTAAAATATTTCTGGTGGGTTTTGTTTAGCAGCACAGAAATATTAGTGTTTCATCTAAGCCCACAAATATCCTTAAACAGGATGAAAGGAAGCATAAAATGCCCTTCAGGTTTAGTGTGAATTTGAATCTGATGAATTAAAATCAACATGATTAACTCACAGGTGAAGTGCTTCTGAGACCCTGAAATGTATGGATGCAAACTTTGCATAAAAATGAAGTAATGAGTTAAGAATCAGGTAGGAGTTTGCCTAAGATATTAATGAATTCTTGTGCCTCCTGGTTTCAGCAGGGAAGGCAGCACGAGATGCACTGTGCATGTGGGTTTGTGGTGTGAAGCCAGAGAGATCAGGCTGTTCTTCATCAGTGCAAAATGGGCATTCTGAAATGAGGAAGACTATTTCGAAATAGAATACCTGATATTGAGTATAAACTGCCAACAGCTCTTACTGAAATTGCACTGCTTTCCTTCCTATCTGCACACAATTTTACATGATGCAATTTCCAAACCTCTGCAACATGAGGTTTGGCTGAGGATTTTTAAAAGCAGAGCATGAATTGCACTAAGGATCTGCTCTCCCATCACTCCCTCACACATCCCTATTTAAATCAAAAGGTGCTTTGTCAACATTTGGAATCCAAACCTAGACCAGGTAATTATAAGCTAAGCAAAAATTTTCTTCTTGCAGATGAAGAACTTGAAACCTAGTTCTGCTCCAAAACACACTTGCAATGAGCAGTAAAAAAAATCTGACCATACAGAATTTAGTGTTTCTTGGTTAACGTGGAAAAATTTATAATTATCCAATGTTCCCTTTCAGAAAAAGCTCAGGAATTACTTCCAACAAATTATTCCAAGGGTTTTTTTTTTGTTATAAGTTTTAGTTAGAGCAGTATAAATTTAGAAAAGAAACCCAATACCACACTCATCCCTCGGTGGAAACCTCCACATCACCAGCACTAGCAAGCACAAAAGCCAGTGCGTGGAGAGAAGTGATTGTGCCTTTCCCAGCACTGCTGAATCCTGCCTGGCGTGCAAAACCCATTTTGGAACCTGCCCAGTCTGCATGGGAGAACACAGGGGTGGCCACTGGTGCACCACCAGCTGCTCTTCCCTGGGAATTTCATTCTGGAGGTATCCTTCCTCAGCTGCCTTAAGGACCAGATGAGGACCACGTGAGCTGCCACTGAGTTTCAGGTCAGTCACCAGGCCAACAGAGCCTCTCTGGCCAAGAGTTTTCAAGCCAGTATGAAAAGCCATCCTTTTCCTACGACTTGGCTGTTACAGCAAGCACTGATTCCAGCTCTTTCCCACAGGAACTCCCTGAGGTGCTTTCCTGTCTCCTAGCACAAAGCAATCCTGACCCAAACTAATCCTTTAGCCCCTTCTGTAACAGGTATCAAACACTGCAGTAAATGCTGCTGGAGGATTTCTAGATGTGGGAGGTTTGGGAAGGAGAGAAGAAAACCACTTAAAATAAAGCACTGCTGAGATGTGTCCCACGGCTTTGGGAGATTGTTCACACATGACTGGGTTGGAAGGTGTGTGCACGCACGCCTGTGTATACTGTATATATATTTAGGTTAACAAGTTTAAACTATTAATAAACAGCATCTTATGGTTTTTGGTAATTAAAATATCAGGCTTGTGTCATTCAAAATAGTGCAACCTACATAGCAATATACAGGAAAATTACACACATTGTTCCTATTACCATTAATATGCTTGAGCATATCAAGATAACAGGATACCCTTTTCCATAGGATTAACCATTTGCATATTTAATTGTACTCTTTGGCCCATTTTCCTGTGAAACCTCGCATGAAAACATAGACTTTGGCTTTAAAAGAAAAAGAAAGCTCCTGCTTTTTCAGTTACTTTCAGAAACTTCAGTAGAATTCAAATTACTTAAGTTAAAAATTATCATCTCCTCCAGAAACTGCAGACCCATGTCACAGACACCCCCCCCCACTAATGTGGCTAACTGTGAACCTCCAATTTCTTTTCATTTTCACTTTTGAAGATAATTTGCACTTCTATTGTTGCACAGCGCATCCTCCAAAAGTGTTGTGGACTCCTCTAATCTTGTCCCAGCTGGGAACAAGGAAGGTCCTCGTCCCCAGGAGCGCAGAAAGGCAGAGCAGCCTCGTCAGGGCCTCCAACTGCACCACTACGAGTCCAAGTTCAGGGATTGCAATGTGAGACAGAAGCCAAAATACATTCCCAAAAGGTTTTTGCCATTAAACACACATTAATTTTGCCAGCAGCCCATTAAATGGGCTCAGGAAAAAAATTATGGACAGAAGAATGCTGTAACACAATGATGTAACACAAATCTCTTTAAAGTGGTTGTTCTTATGTACTGAAATGCACTAAACAAATTTAAAAATGTAATCTCATAATGCATTTGCTGAGAAAAACATATCATTTCTTCTAATAGTACCAGAAGTGCAAAACAAGACATTCTCCATTAAAATTTCATGTCACTGTAAGTATTACCATTTTCCCACATTAAAGCTTAGTACCATTTCTGAGAAGTGAGGAAACTTTCATCAATTCCCAAGCAAAGTATCATCTCACTTGGAACTTTACAGTGCACTGAATAAGTACCACAATATTTATTGGTATTTATTTTCACAGTTTTCTAACGTGCACAGAAATATAATTTTTGAAATATATTAGTGAAAACAAATACTAATACAAAAGGGAAAGGACAAAACATCTAGGAGTATAAGTGCTTATCACCACTATTTAAGAGTTGGAGAGTCGAAACCATCTCTTTTAAATATGTAATACTATATTTAGTGTGGTTATCTATTAATAAAGGTATTGCATGACAATGTTACAGCATGGCTATATTCTCTACTAATTTAGCCTTGTTTTCAGTACAGGTAAAGAACTAAGCAAAAGGAGTAAAAATTGTCATTTAAGTGCAAAACAACAAAAACCTGGTAAATAGTGAGGTAACTTATTTTTACTTATATTATTTCTGGTTCTTAAATTATAGATATGACAAAATCATCACAAAATCAGCAGTGGATTCTTACAGCTGTTAGAATGGCATAAATTAAAAAAAACAAAAAACAACTTTTCAGTCATGGCAGATACATTCTGCAGTATGGAACAAAAAAGCTCATGATCCCACGAGGAGAACAAAGTGCATTTTCACTGCATTGCAGGGTGATGCACACCTGTATTCCTGGCTTCCAAAGTCGCAGGACTTTGGAAGAGCACATATTTTTAGAGCACATACTCTGTACACAGGTCGAAAGAAGCAGGGGGAAAAAAGAGTTAAAGCTTGAGCCAGGGAAATAAATGAAGAGCTTATTTACAGAGAGTGCAGTAACCCCCCCAGCAGAGCAGGGAGAAGCAGGGCAGGATTGCAGCTCCCCTTGAGTCAGGCAAGGACACTGGAGAGAACAAGCAGGCACCTCCCCTCTGACAGACACTGCTGTGACACGGGAATGGGGGTGAGCATGGAGGGAGCAGCTCCACAATGCCAGCTGAGGAACTCGGCAGGAGTTTCACACTCAAGTACAGAACGTGCACGTCAGACAAGGACTCTGCATGGTCAGAAAGATGCAAGAGACAGGACGAGAGTGAGGCTACTCCCATTTAACCACAGCTTCACAGGTGACTCCAGCCAGAGCACATCACCCTTTCCTCTATCACACCACATTCCTGTCTGTGCTTATAGCCATATCACAAAGAAATACACAGCTGTGATTAAACTGAGCTCCCTCAAATGCTGAAATGCTGCTAAGACATTTAAGTAAGACAGTACAGGTGAGTTTGGGCAGGGAAATGGCTCATATCATAAGTCACACTTTGAAAGGCCTTTATGTTCTTTCAGAAGTTCCTTCAGCACTGCTAAGTTTGAAAGGCTCAGCTCTCAATAGGAAGAAAAGTTTAGATTAACAAAAAAAAAAAAAAATCATTGCTAAGGAAATAATTTAAGTCTATCACTGGAAAACTGTTTTTATATTGCAAACCAGACTGCCCTACACAGGAAAGGTATCTGCTTTAAAAGGACTTTAGAGTTAAGATAGGACCAGAGCTGGGAATGTTTAGCAAGGGAATGTACGACATTCATCTTGGAAGAAGCACATGATGTGATGATTAGCACTTGACACAATCTAGCCAAGCCACATGATAGTTATTCTTTTATATTAACTAGGAGGAGTTTTTTTCATAGAAGTTATGTTTTCACTAGATTTTATTTATCAAACATCTTAAACGCAATGTAAAACAATAACAAAAAGTTCACCTCTTGAATTCTTCCTAAATCCAGGCAGATTCTCAGACCCTTAGATTTGAGACACAATTTCTTTTACATTGATAAACCCAGCAAGGTGCATATGCTACACTGCAGAAATATGAAAATAGCAAGTTTTTCCACAAGGAATAGATTCTGACATGTTTCTCCCATGCTGGGCAGTCACACGGTATAAAGCAAATGATTATCCCAATTAAGCAGGTGCTACTGCAAACCTCACAAAAAAACCTATTAGCATGAGCACAGGAACCCATAACACCTCCAAGGCTGAAACTGGTACTCACTTGCAGATTTACCTGGCAGATTTTGGAGGCTGGGGATAAACAAACCATTGCTTTTCTAAGCCCACCTAACTGAGATATCTGCGTTAGGAGCCTGTACTTTCTAAAAATTCAAGAGAGAGAAGTAATATCTTTCTGGACACAGCCCCCACATAACTGCTCCCAAGGCCTCAGTCCTCTGAACTTCCATTCAGAGGGAGTTTGCTTTCTCTTGCTTTCTCTCTCTCTCTCTCCACTGGTAACAAAAGAGCTTAGCCTTCCAGCACAGAAACCCAAAGCTACACACACAGCTCTAGCCTTTGCTTCCTTTAAAACTGTATAAAAATATTTGCTTTCATCAGGAAAAATAAAGCACACCTGATTTCCCTTGTGAGCCTTGTTTCACCTCTTAAGTGTTCCTGAAAGACCATAAAGAGACATGTATTTATGAGATGCTGCCAAAACACGGTGAGCTGGTGGTGATTTCATTTCTGTTTGTCCACAGCACTCTCTCCTAACCAAACTTCTTAGATAGCAGAGTAATGAATTCTGAGAAAAAGCTGCAAAAACATTAAATTAAATTTTCCAGAAATGCAAGATCTCTTAATTTTCCTTAATTTTATCTTATATAGTAAAATATCTTATTTCCATGCTTTTAAATTAGTGGGTGGCTACACTGTTCTAAGAAACACAAGCAGAACACAAAATCTATTTGAGAGAATAAAGGAAAATTTACTGTGGTGAAAAGGGAAAGACAAAAACATGAAGAAATTCTACAATATCTTTAAAAGAGAAAAAAGCAAGAGGCAGGTATGTCTATGTAGCTGGTTTTACCTCCATGTACCTACTGCATTCCTCAGCAATTCAATATCCTGCCTCCACAAAAGGTGTCGTCCAGGAGCAGTGTAACACTACAGGACATGCTACCAAGAATGGCCCATATCATTTACAGCCTGATTCAGTTCCAGCTGGAGTCACAGGAAATCTTGGTGATAGGAATGACCAACAAACTGCTAGAGCTGTAATCAGGAAAATGTAACAAGTCACCAGCACCATCCAGAAAGGTACAGAAAGGATGGCCACTTATGCAGGAAGATTCTTTTCTCCTCTTCAAGTATAGCAGCAGCTAGAGTGAGAGAGAGGGAAATACAGAAAGTCTTGATCTCAGTTTAATTGAAAGTCAGTGCAAATATATCAACAAAGCTCAGGCAAAATTCAGAATTCCACGCGCTCTACGGCTGAGCCTCACAAGCTGTGGCTTGTGGCTCTGTTGAAGATTTTTCTTCAACTTCTCAGCTGCTTCTTCTTTACACGAGCACATCTGCAACCGCACCAGCCTCTGCCTACAGCCCTGCCTCAGCTCTCCTTCCCCTCTATTGACTCGGATTTGTGCCAAGATCAAAACAACGAACGCATGCAGACTCTAACTCGCTCTACTTTCAGTATCTGGTGGGGTTTTTTCCTCTTTTATATTTCCATGTGAACAAGTGCTGTGCAACATTATCAGTTCTTCCCTCTGCCTCTTTATTTTGGTTTAGGGGCAGGTGGTTGTATTGAATATCACAGATAATAATAATAAATCTCTACAGTCACCAGAAATCTGCTCAAATCAGAAAAAGCAAACACTGCAGTATATTTCATTGTAGCTAATTTGCTTGTACATTTCACAGAAAGATAAATCCACCTGGGTTGAGGATGTTTACAACTGAATCTCAAGAGAGAAAATGTAAATGGGAATTTTACTTTCCCACAACTTTGCATACAGTACTTGTATAAATATTGAATTATGTGTGTCTGGTTAGATAGAGGTGATGATACAAAAGACTTGGAGTGATCAACAAATACTTTGAGAGCTTTATGATGATGCGAAAGACAAAAGCCACCACTGAGTTTTATGATTTACTTGGTAAAATGCTCAGCAACTTCCATGGCAGAATTTGGCATGACATCAGCAAATATCATACCTGGTGAAACACACCAGATAGCTCAAAACAGTTCAGATTTTAATTAATATACTATGATTTGGATTGAATATTAAAATTTGCCTGAAATATTTTTATTATCCTCATTACAACATTATGCTTTCAGTGCATTTGCCTTCCTGTAGACTTAAGAGCAAAGCATGCTTGTGTCTTTGGGAAAAGGTTTGGGTTCATGACAAGTAGCGTTCACCCCACAGACATCCTAACCCTGCTTAGCTCACACAGCTATTCCTAAGGAATCTGAGTCTCTCTAAGGGCAGGTAAGGAATTTCTGTTTATAAAAACTCCCTCCAGTGAGGAACCAGAAAGCATCCCATGTGAATCAAGGCCAGTAATTATGACCAAATGTTGAATAAAGAATACCCAAAACATATTTTTACCTGAACTGCATAGAGATACCCATAGATATGCTTTCTGATCATACTTATAATAAAGTATACAGAGATTTTTGGAAGCTGGAAAGAGACTCGGAAGCCCAAATCTCATTACATTTCATTCCTTAAAAAATATCATCCTTCACCATCATAGTGAAGATACAAATACATTTGCAAATACCAAGAACTCACTCTGGACTTCAGTAGTCAAAGTCAGTTAAAATCTGTTTAATAAAAAAAAAGCTGTAAACAAAATTCAAGAAGCTTTATTCTGACTATCCCTACACATCATTTATATTATCTCCCATTTGCAACTCTGCTCTGCAGTATGCTGTTCTAAATTAAACACCTTGCATACTGCACCTCTGGCAGGCAGATGCTTCAATTACAGCTGACAGGCACGATTCTGCTGAAAAGAGCTTCAGTTTAGAGAAAAGCTAGGGTAATATTCACATTTTCCAATTCACAGTGGTAATGGTTTCCCTGCTCACTGTTGTTCAGTGAGATGGAGGGAATAATGTTTGAATTATCCAAATTTCCTCCACACAAAAATCCTAAAGTAATTCTCAGAGTAGCAGGAAAATGGGAGAGCACCTCAGGAACACTTTTAGTAGTTAAATGTATTAGCAGTTCTATTTACTTCTTTAGTTGGAATTAAATTTAGAGCTGTACACTCTTCTCCTGAAAGGCTTCCTCTCTTCCCTTTCATGCTCCCTTATGGTTAAAATCTAGTGGTTTTTTTTCTTCCAGTGAGGGTAAGGAGGGGTGTGTAGCAGACATTTTATTTGTGAAATAATCTGATTGACATTTATAGAAGGAAAAGTCATATAACAATGCATCCCTGTTATGTGAATACCTCTGTATATCAGTAAGTGATAATAAAGATACTGTTTCTTAGTTATGTGTGCATATATTCAGTTTATATAACAGACTTGATTGGAGAGGTTAGAAAAATGGTCTGATGCTCAACAAATATGCACAATACTGTGGAAGGAAGAAGTCCTTCCAAAGGTGTTAATCCTTCTCTGTGTATGCAAATAAATGGTACCGTGCTCCTCACTGATCACACTGAACTTATGGCTGTCGGTGTTTGATACTGCATTAACAGCTTTAGTACTATTAATATACAATTAATTAGTTGTCACTAATACACTATGAACAAAGAACTACAGTGGGTTGGGATTTGGTTTGGGAAGTGAAAGAATAAAAGAAATACTATACAGCCCTGAGTAATCACCAGTAAGGGGCAAATGCAAACTTACGTACACATTAGGCCTCAAGGTTACTAATAAAGTCCACAGCTCCATAGTAAGTGCCATATAGTGATATCTAAAAATATATACTCTGGATTAGGCAGCTGTGAAATTTCTGACAAGATTACTGCAAACTTTTCAATGAACTTGCTTTGTAATGGTAAGTGCATGTGCAATATAAGAAAAGCATTTGTACATGAACATTAACCAATATCCATGGGGCTTCCTTTTGGTACACAGCAGTTCACATGTTTGGGGTTACTGCCTTCCCATCTACTCTCTGTCAGTCTAGAAGGAACATACTAATTTTGTGCTAACACACTGTATTTTACTTATTAAGGTCCTGGGGTTTGGGGTTTTTTTTTTTAAATTATTATTTGGCTTTGAAAATGATTATGAAGCTAAAATATATTTTTGGAAGTCTTAGCTTTCTGTTCTCTTTTAGAGTCTTACTTTTGAATCTGTGCAAATGCATCCCTATTTCTTGTCATCTGTGTCATACTACATGCATACCATATTGCTTATCCAGTACTAGAAAATCATTAAACATTTCTAAGGACAAAAGTACATTGAATGATACTTAGCAACATAAATTAGAATAACCAAAATAGTAAAATAATTAGGTACAAAACAGCATAGTTGCCAACATATATTGGGGCTATTTCAGTACAACTTGCCATTTATATATAAAGCATACATAAATGGCTATTTTTTTATCCTTTTCAACAAGACATATTTTAAAAGGATAGTTCAGAGCATACCAGTTTACCTATTCATGTACAAAAGTACATTGGGAAAGGGAGAGGTTTCTGTATCATTTACCAGAGCAGGATACTGTTAAAGGAAAAGTTCTCCCTCTAAGATGGTGGCAACTATTCTTTCCCTATAGATAAAGTGTTCATGGAAAATTTAAACATCTGATTCAATGCTAGGCCTTTTCTTATACACACGTGTATTGCTACAGGAATTTAAAACCCTTGGAGTGGAGTACAAGCTATTCCTATTTGCAACGTAAGGCAAAACATGCTCTGAAATGTACATGTCATTATGGATCCGACCATCCCTGGAAGAGTATGATGCTGTAGACTGTATGGATGACCTTAAATAATTATCATTTCTTCCTCTTGTTGGCAATGAATGTTTATAAAGATCAGCTGGACTTCGCCTAAGAGATAAATGCTGGTCATCACGATAGGAGTGCAGGAAGGGGTTATCATCCGAGTGAACAGCATACAGGGACTTGCTCCGCTTACTGTCCTCCAGAGCATGAGTTAAAAGTGAGGCCTTGTTGCTCAACAGTTTGCTCGAGGGAACACTAAACATGCTTGCATATGGACTACTTTGAAGAAATTTCTCTCTTTCTTTCAAGCTTATACTACGAGAAGGTCTTCCAATATCAATTTCCCTGGACTTATCAGCGATATTATCAAAAGAGTGTTGCCTGCTAATCCTCAGTTTATTCTTTCTATGATATTGCAGAGCACTACTTTGTGACCAAGTACGCTCATATATCTCTTCGGGAAGCGATAAGTTCGTCGTGTCCTGCAGCATCTGATCTTCCTCAATATCATAGAGGTTCCCCATGCGCAAGCACGCGTCGCATTTATAGGGAGACCTGGTGGTGTAGTGTCCCGCGTAAGTGGGCATGTTGGAGAGGCAGCTCCTGCAGTGGGTGGAATTCTGTCTGTACCTGTCGTTCATGTCACCCAGGGAAGAAGTGTTTTTTTCTTTGAGAGTGTAGTGCTTTGGATAGAGTTTATACTGGTCATTGTTTGGAAGACTGTCTTCGTTATGTGATGGAGTCCTGTTAGCTTGTTCGGCTTTCCTGAAGTTGTCATTGTGGTCTTGGTAAACATCAGGGAACTCTACAGTTTCTGGAAGGACGATGTTTTCGATGTACTGAGGTGTGTCCAAGCGGAATCCTGGCTCCTTGTCAGCATCAATCGTGTAGATTTTATCCCGTGGAGAGCCCTGTTTGGTTTTCAGATATGTCAGTTCCACTTCACTACAGTCTTTTGGGTATTTTGATGCTACTGTCCTTTTTTTAAAATTGTCCTTGGTTTTGTAGTGCTTGTTGTTGGTTTCAGCTTCCATGTGGCAAGTAGCTCTGCTTGATGTCTCTGATACATCTGAATGGACAATCTCTTCAGGAAGGTATCTTTGGCTTTTCAGTGAAAGCTGCCTGTTTTCCTCTGACCCGTTTTCTCTCTGGGAACCTCGGCCCTGATGTACAGATTCTTGACGTAAAGATTCGACAGATTTCCTCCAAAGCTGCCTGGGTCTGGAGTTCACTTTTGCTTTTGTTGTTACTGCAACCTCTACTGTATTTGGATTGGATTCATTCAGTGTGAGAGGATGCTGCCCTTGGAAAACATAGTTGTTCAGATTGTCCTTGTGTCAATTGCCAGGAAGTGTCTGCAGTGCACTTATGTTGTCACCAAAAAAGTTGTCCTTGGTCTGAAAGGATCTGTTATCAGCAAATATCAAGTTTCCCTTATCCATGACCATGTCCATAATCAAAGAACCCCTCTGGATAAAATCAGCTGTTCTTTTGGGGGAGTCAATTCTTGAAGGATTGATATTGGTCATGTTTTTCGCTGTTTGCAGCAGTTTTAACATGTTGGTTTGTGAATTGGTCAAAGAAAAGTCAGGAGACTTCTTTTTCTCTTCAATGTGTACTCCATGAATGCAACTGTAAATACCCTGTAATATGAGTAACATAAAACAAATTAAATCACTATGTATAACTTTTTAAAACTTCCATTTTACTTTTAATTAGCAATAAAGAAAAATTAAACATTTCTTAACTAATTACTGGAAAGATTAAAAGGACATCTCTATCTTTTTATCATTTCCTTGCATTGAAAGGGAGGAATATTTTCTGCTATATCTTTTAGAATTACAAAGGAGAAAAATTGCCAGTATTTCACAAACCAGTGGTCTGTCTTGGCCTCCCCAGTTTATTCCAGAATACAAGATTAGAAGGTACCCCAAAGGGTTTCCTAACCTCGTCACAAAATGAAACTAACCTTCAGTAATAGGCACTCCCTGATTTTAAACCAGTGATTCAGTTTCCTCTCTTAACAAGTCTGTAGTGGGACTATTTTATTGGAGGTTAAGGTACTCTTGTACTGAAATAAAAAGGTTTCTAGTAATCATAATTTTAGCTTTTCTAATCCCTATCCCAGTTCATAGGAAAGAAACCCAGCTCTTTCTAAAGCTGAATCTGAGTTAATGTTGAGCAAAAGGCTGAAGCCCATTTCCTCACTCCAACCTCTTTGGTCACTCCTGTGAGCCCAATTGACATTTCCAACCCTGTGAACTAGCAATTCTCAGACATTTACCTTTGACATAAGTGCTTTTTTTTGTCCTGCATTGCTTAGGAGAATGTCATATAAAAAAGGCCAGAAATATAAAGTTCAAATATAAAATGTGGAGGTTAAGGTGCACATGGTTTCTAGACAATCCCCAACAGAGTAGTGCAGACTATTTTTAATGCAGTTCCAAAATGGTCCAATCTACTCAACATGGTAATTGCAGCACTCTTTAAAGAAATTAGCCATTTTAGTATCATTTTCAGTTCTCCTCAGCTATATAAAAAAATCCATAAAAATCAATTACCTAATGAAAGTTCTATCTGTTTTAAAAAATATATAAAGAAAAAAAACAACCAATTTGTCAAAAATATAAGAATAAGCCCACATTTCCATTTTTTTACCAGTATCAGTTTCTTGGATATGTAAATCCACTTTGGGTCTGGTAAAGTTATCATTAAAACTTGCCTTAATGTCTAACCAGACATAAATGACACTTGTGTTTGACCTTTTCTCATACAGTTTATTCAAGTTTGCTATCAAGAAAAGCTTATAAAAATATTCCACTGTATTTTCATAACTTAAAATTCTGTTGCTTAAGAAATGCACAAAGCTGAGAGCTAATGTCTCTTATCAAATTAGTATTTATTTTGTTTCTATTTTTAATGTGGAACTGAATACATTTCCTGAATCTGAGCTCTACTATTTCTTCACTGAAATTGCCCCTCAATGCATTCATTTTCAGCCTTTGACTCTTCATTTTCCTGGCATATGATAATTCATACCCTAAACAGTCAAATGGATAAAGACTTTCCAAGGAGTGTAAGAGCATCCTAAGCCCATTGACTTCTCCAGAGCATCACAGTGGTGCTCTGCTGTGTATTTTAAATATCCAGGTGGGAATAAAAGGAAGGAGAATGTTTTAGGGAGGCTATGTTTATTCTGTCTGTTGCCAAAGGGGAAAAAATGAAAGTAGTACTGACCCTGCTGATTGAGAACAGCAATCCAGGCCTATCTGAGCAGACCCCAGTGAAGCAGAATCTAAGTTTCCAGTAAAACAAGTGCTCCCAGACAAAGGTTATTAAGCTGAGTGCCATGGCTGCTGCAAGCATATAAAACACTCCTGCCATGTTGTCAATGTCCAGCTGGCTGCTCATGACTTCATTCTTCTCGTTGTGACAAATACCAGTCAGCCACAGGGTTTCTAACTCTTCCATTTCCCCTAGAGAGAGCAAGGAGTCAAACCAGTTAAAATGTAAAAATCACTGCTCACAGTATTCGAAAGTCTTTGCAAGTTTAAAAATACAACAGCATTTAATGCTTCATTCGTGGAGCACTGCAGACTTATCTAGCCAGGAGTTGCAAATATAGCAGATTTCAACTCACAGCACCCTAGTTTCAGATGTCCTCAGATTTCATAAATTACGTGGGAAGCTGGATGCTCTAAAAAGCAGGATCTGTGTTTTAGATAGAACTTTCTTCTGCTTGCTATAACTATTAGCACTTGTTACAGAGAGTGGAATGACTTTAGTAAAGAGCTGGGACAGGCTGTAGTGATCAGAGAAGCATCCTGACACTCAACCAGACCCTTTCATGCCCCCTCCTCTCCACTGCCCTCCACTTCTTCCTCTCTGATCCTCTCTGACCCCACCCCGCTCCTTTGGCCCTTCCCTTTAACATCACAAGATAAATTTCACAAATTCTTGCAATCCTTTTAGAATGTGCCACAAGAAGTTTGTTCTTTCCCTTCTGATCTGTGATAAACTTATTTCTTCTTTTCAAGTAAGTTGCAATGTTGTGGCTGAAGCTCTCCTGGCACACCTGGTTTCTGCGTTCATCTCTGGTATCTATTCCCTTTTGCTGCTGCCATTCCTGCCTCCTGGGCAGCAGAAGGAACACAAACAGCCTCATCACATGCCTGAAATGGAGCATTCCTGGTTGTGCCACATCCTTACTGCCATTAAAACACTTCATTTACTTACAGCTAACGAAGCAAATCTGCTCCCTCCCTCCCTCTCTTGGGTACTCTTAACTTTGAATCCATGTCTCACTGATGAGATTTAGCCTCAGATGAAGGACACTGGCACCTAGCAGTGATTGCTACTGCCAGCACAGACAGAGGTGGGCAGGAAACTGCCACTGTTCCTGCCAAAATTGGTTTTCTTTATTTTGCATAATTTACTAATTTTCAAACATTTGGTGTTGTTCTTAGTGAAGCACTGCATGGGCATACGGGCCTTTTTACTCTCTTAGGATATAGTCAGCTGAGTAATTATATTATAATTTTTAATGTCATAAACTTCATTATTTCTAGAAAATACAGCAGGCAATGCAGAGGGCTGAAAAGGACAGTATTAGCTGTCTTGGTGTGTTTTCCAATTTAAGATATGGCTTCGGTCTGGGGGAAGAATTTCCATGGTACAAATCCCTAATCCTTAGCCAGTGATTAGGGACTATATATTCAGTATTATAATTCATATATCACTGGAAAAAAGAACAGAAAAAAAATGGCTAGAAGCTATACTGACATTTCAGCTACCTTCAAGCTAGACTAGAAGATCAATGACCTGATGTGCAAAAGCATTTTGCAGGATAGAGTGCCAGGGAACCAGGAAAGCTGCAGCCCACAGATAATTTGGATATGAGTTCCAACTGGAAAAGGAACACAAGACTGTGATGGAGAAATTGCTTCTCAGAGAATGCGAATGAAAAACTGAAGTAGAAAGGACAAGTTCTGATGCACTTTAGCAAAGGCATTTCACAAATTTGTAAGAGGGATTATTCGGTCTCTAGCTAATTCTGAGTTTAATTTTGTGCTTGAAGCATGAATTGAACCTCTACATCTGCAAAAGGGAATGTGTCTTCTCTCAAATTACAGTGCTCAATCTTCAAAATACCTAAGAGCATCCCATAGAAGAAATTCAGTCGTAATGAATCTTTAAAAATCTTCTAATCCAGGACATTGGGACAATAAATTATTAATTGTAACAGTATAGATATTGCACACATAGATAATTGGGGTTCATTATTGCATTTCCATATCTTAGAACATTTGGATTTCTTTTGTTCTGCTAAACCTCACTGGACTGTTTCCCTGGTCTCTCTTTCAAGTCCTCCCCAAGGTCTATGAATAAAACTCACAGAGGCTATAGAAGAAAAAGAACCCAAGCCCAAAGAGAGAGCAATATTTCTGGTCTGTGCATTAGTAGCTGAAGCTCTGCCAATCAGATCTCATTACCTCCCACAGGAAAATTCACATCTCCCATGACTGTCAGACATCAATTTGATTTGACTGCTGTGCCCTTTCACTATTCATAACAAAATTCACGAAGGAATTTAAACCTCTTTTTTATTACTGTTTCCTCTGTGTTCCTTCCCCTTTGGCATGTACATCTAAAGTAACTATTGATAATCCAGCAACCTTTCCAACAACATCCCTACAGAAATGAACTAAGCTTGTTTTGAGTCAAGATAAATGACAGTGCCCTGGCAAGTAAAGAAGAACAAAGCATCCCAGAGCCTCACAGATCCTGCTACTGCAATATCCCTTCCATAATATCTGACAATGACAGCAATCACTGTTAATTAATGCCCGAAAGGAATCCACATTTTTATAGATTGCAAAGCACTGTGGATCATTGGATTGCCATATTTATGGAATGATCTTATCTGGGAATGGACATATTAGGCTGATAATTCTGGTCTCTCCATATAAAGCAGTTGCCATTTCCAGTATATATTTTTACCCATGTGCATATATATTTATATATGTGTGTGTATGTGTACACACAGAAACAGACAAAACAGTCAATAATTTAACTATAATAACACTTCAGCATAGCTGACCCTATAAAACTGCAAAAATGCTCAATCTTCTTACTGCTTTTCCTGCCCACTACATTTGAAACCAGATATGCACAGAAGCTATAACATTTTTATTACAAAATCCTCAGGCATGAGAAACTTTTTAATCTGTGGTGTCAATTCATTCCTTATTAAAATCTGCCACTTCCAAACTTGGCCTGGAGTCTGAATTCAAAACACTGAATTTTAAGGCCAGTTATAATTTGGTGCAGAAACTAAATTAATGTAAAAGAACTAAGTCTGTTTGGAGGAATGTTGTCTTTCAAATCCTTTTTGGTGGTCTGACTTGGAAGCTGAATGTGTAGGGTGATGACACATATAGCAATATATTACACTTGGCAATTGAAAGGCCAGAAATTTGTGATTGCCAGGCACTGGAGAGTTCAGTCATCCCTGTGTGTGCATAATACTAATTAGAAAGTGGGAGCTCCAAATATTTCATAAAACAGACCTTGGAAATCTAAGTCAGCAACCTCAATATACATAAATACCAGGCCTCACTAAACTGAGTGTTAATGGAGTTCAAGTCTGTATCTAATAGGAGGGTCTCAATTTACTCATAAATATTAATCAGACTTGTTTTAAGGCTTTTTGTTTTCTCTTCAGGCACTTGCTAAAGGAATGTAATGCCACAACCATTTCCCACCTTCATTCATGTGTGGACTAGATTAACGTGGAAATGAACACTTGCAGACCTCAGCAAGAAAGAACATCCTGACCCTGGCACATTACCAGAAAATGAAGAGTCAGAATGTATTTGACAAAAAAAATACAGTGTTTATCTTCTGTTTAACACATCCACAATCTATTTACCCTGAAAACCTCACAAATGACTACATGATTCCTACATTAAGGCATTTTTAAAAATTCTATAGCACTGTATCATAAAAGATCTGCTTCATTTATAGTGTAAGAAGAATAAGCATAAGCAAGTGCTTTAAAAACCCATAGTTCAAGCAGTGTTGAGTCTATGCAGTATTCATTCAAAACACACTCCAATAAATTGCAACATTCCAGCTCTCTCACTGGTAGTTCAGCACTATTTACAATGGTTTTAGGTTACAGCACAAACAGTGCTCCAATCCCTTTGTGCTCCTCCTGGGTCTGCTCCTGTGGCTATGGAGCTCTCTGCTCTGGCTGCTATTTGCACAGAAATGTGCCAGTTGGCCATTTGGCCTGAACATCCCACAAGGGCCTCTCTTGCTACATTTTAGTATAAACTCCTCTAGCCTCTTTCACACGTTATCATCCTGGGAAGGACTGATAAACTGTCCACTGTGTCCCCCAAACATTTTTGTCACAATAAAAATTTCATTATCCAGACGCAGAAACAATACAGTTTATAGGAATTACACACTTTTCCTCATCAGGGCCCTTAGCAGACTTTGAGGCTGTACCACCTCTCCCTGGTGCCCAGCTGACACAAACACTGCCCTTTTGCAGCCTGGGTCTTGAGATGTGTCAGTTCTCTGGGATTATTTTAGGAGGGTTACTGGTCTCCCCAGATTCCTTTTGTTTCCATGGCACACAGGCAGCTGGAACCACCTGAGCACTGGAATCCTCAGTGCCAGGTACACCTGCACCAAACTGCCAGGCCCTTGAGAGCTGTATCAGTGATGCCTTAGGTTTTGTCTTTTATATTTTTCAAATCCTGTACTGCCAGGGTAACTCTGAAGTTTTCTGTAGCTTGTTAAGTGCTGTTGTCTTATGCTAAAACAGACATAACAAAACCTCTCTAGTTTGCTCTCCAAGGACACCCAGAACAAGAACTGTAAACCTTCATCTTGGGGAGAGGGGGGCAAGCTTGGAAAAATTCCATCATTAGCTGAGTTCTAGTTAGTGAATTTATGCTGACATAAAAGTGTGAAGAACTCATGACCTGTGGTCCATTTTGAGCTCCACTGAGGCAGGACCCTCTGGAGCCCAACAGTGTACATCTGAAAGCCTTTCAAATAAATACCACCTTTTTCCTTTATTCCTGTCTAATCTCTGTTTCTAGGTAGCCATTTAAGGCATCATCAGCAAGTGCAGCTGCATGGGCAGTCACCCACCTCTGACTCCAAAAAAACATTGCCTTGCAACTGTCATCAGAGAGATCTGTCTGGAGAAATTCCTTCTCCTGCCCATGGTGCTGTTCCACGCACTGCAGCCATCCCAGCTTCGAGCAGTCTGCACACCCTGCAGGAGCGTGCCTGGGCCCAGCGAGGAAGGGATGCCCTGTCCCAGTGGGGAGAGCAGAGCTGCAGCCCTACATCCTCATTGCTTTGCAGGCTAGGTACAGCAGATCTCTGGTGTCAGCACTTCCCTGGGACTTGCATAAGGCACGGGCCTGGAGCAGGTCACTGGCAGGAGATCACAGCACATGTGTCGGAGCAGAAGGTGCCAAAGGCTGCTGGTGACAGTGTCAGGGGAGGTGGCTCTCGTGCAAAGCGCTAACCTGAGGTTCAGCCTGAGCAGTCAGCACAGCAAACTGGCATGTACTGAGTAAAGATGATGAACAGGAGGGTTAAATATATACACTCACACTGGTCAGATGTAGGGCATCATCTTCAAAAGACCCTGGCGGCACTAACAGCGTCATCTGCTTATCCAGGCTGGACAAAAGGTAGTTTTCATATTTAGGGACAGACTGTTCTGTGCTTACCTGAACTCCCCCTAAGTGACAGAGGAGGAGGGTAGCACCCCACCACTTGGGGACCCTAAAATAAAAAGGTGTTCACTGAATAGTGGGGTCAGCAGCCAAATGGGTTGACGTGCATTTGGTTCAATAAGCTCATCAATTCCAATTTGACCCAGTTATATGATCCATACAGAATGCTTCAGAGATTATATAAAAGCACAGCAATTAATCAAATTCAGCCTGGATCCCCCAAAACAATCTCTCTTATTCTTATTTTCTGAGTTATTTCCTCCTGTAAAAATAGCAAGAGGAACACAGATGACTGACAGCAATAAACTTACTGTGAGCTAATGACTTCACTCTGCATGTCCCCATTAGTTAAGGATGAATTAACAGAACTGCTAAGCACGACTTTCAATATTACAATCCCTCTAACTCTTGTTCAGCTACACAAACGCCCTCCACTTATACACTCACACTCTTCAGTCACATTTGTTCCACCCACTGCTTAAGGAGGACACTAAATATATAAACAGAAAATCACTGTGATTGTGGGTGTATTCTGCCTGAGCGGCACACACTGAAAATATGTTCTTATAATCACATACGTATTTCCTTCTTGGGCTTTAACAGCCCCTGTGAGTCACACTGCTACACTTCCTTATAATCTACACAGTGATTTGGAAGGCTTATGCTAAATATGAAAAAAAATAGCAGAGAGCTTTCCCCTTCCAGATGTAAGGGGGCAAATCTCATTTCCACAGTTACCTATTACCCCTAAGGAGTGGGGAGCAATTTTCCACCCAGGAAAACAATTCTTGGCGTACTTAGTTGTCCTAAAAGCACAAAAAGATTAACCAGAACTGAAAGCTATTAGGAAGGGATAACAGACTCTGTGGAAACTCAAACCAAAACCAGTTTTCTTCTTTATGTCTCTGACTCTCTAATTGCTTTAAAGTTTGCAGCTTTAAGGGTTAAGGGCTTAATACAGCTACACCATCTGCCCTCTTTTCCTGGACACCTCTTCCCACAGTGTCTTTTGAACTGAGCTCTTAATCTGCAGGTAGTGCAATACATTACAAATACCTCAAATGAGAAGATGCATAACCTGGCCAGCTGTGGATGTATGCATCCACATCCAGGTTATTCTCCACTCCTCCCCAAAACTGCTCTCTTTACCCAGCATCTTCTCTTCCTTGTATTCAACCTTGTACCCACTTTCTGATGCCCATGAGTGTTTTATCCCTCTATTCTGCTGCATCCCTCATAGCTAAAGGCTCCTTGCTGTCTTTCTCTCCATCCCATGCACACTCTGAACCCCTCTTACGCTCTTAATTCCAAAGTAGCTTTGTAATTTGTAGTTCAATAATCTCACCTTCTCACAATTAAAAAAAAAAAAAGAAAGAAGAAAAAAGAGAGATGGGAGAAAGACTGAAAGAAAAAGCTAAATTCTCCTCACTTTCTACGCACCAATGGTTCTACACCAAATTCCAAAGACATGATGCTATAGGTTTCAGAAACAATGCCTCCCAAATGATTTTGCAGGATATTTTTAGAAAAAGTGGCACTCTTTACACAGCATGTGCAGCCCAAGCCAGAAGAGCATCAGCAACACCTGGGCCTGCAGGCAGCTGGGCTGGCCTGAAGTTCCTGCTCGGGGAGGCTGGAGGAGCACGGCCACCTTCCCAAACGATGCGTGCTGAACCCCACTGAGCCTTGGCCCCGCAGTGCTGGCAGAGCTGTGAGCACACACAGCCACAGCTGCCAGGTAACACGCTGCTCTGGGGCCCTCAGCCTGCCCAGCTGCTCCTGCAGAGGTTCAGAGAAGAGCTCAGAGCACGGCTGATGCGATTCCTCAGCGCACGGCGCTTCTGTTCTGACACATTCCTGCGGCCGTGGGCGGAAGATCCAAACAAAATGATGCTGCTGTTTCTTAGCAGCCGTATCATTTTAGTTGCTTTTGAGCTCCTGGGTGCTCCTATTTCTCAACAGAAGATTGAGAAATTGTCTTCTGTGTCTCAGTAGAAATATTTTTACTTCTCTGTTAAAAAACAATGGAAGTTTCATCTTGTGACCACAGCAAGACAAAAAAAGCAGCACAAACTCCACTGGGCTTTAGAGAATCATCCCAATGATCAACTCTCTTAAACAAAGCTGCAGATGCTAATCATCAGCTCAAAGCTTTTGCAGATAATGAGATGTGCTGTACAGACAGTGAGATGAACAAAGCCAGAAATTCACTTCACTCATATCCTTTACACAAGAAAAAGCAACTCCCAGCTCTTTCTGTTATAGAGATTCAGTGTTCCAAAACAATTAACCTTATACTAACAAATGCATTTTCATCTCAACTTCCCTTCAGCAGGGTTATGTATGTGAACTTGCACAGACCAAGGGATGAAACCTTTTGAGCATAATTATACTTCTGAGACAATTAAGTAGCTATTCTTTAAAGTCCTCAGCAACTCATTCCCATCCTTCTTTCCTCTGTCTCTTTTCTTTTTTGTTAGAGTAACAACAAATGTGGCATATTGTGGCCTGCTTCCTTACACTGAGACTTCAGAGCTGTTCTCACAGTGGGATTGATAATTGTCAGTGTAATTGGTCCACTCAGCAGAGCTGTCCTCAGGATGGGAACACTATTCACACATGAGCATACAGAACCACCCAGTCAATTGAAGTTATCTCTAAGGCAAGCCTACATCCCTCTGTATTTAGTTACTTTTTTTCCAGTGCCATCAAGATTAAGAAGAGGGTTCAAAGTCGTTGGCTTTAATGCAGAAACAGCATCATGCTTTGAGAAGTATGAAAAGATGCCCCTTCATGAACAAGGAATTAATTCTTCAGTTTTACATCAGCAAGAAAGAGGGAAGAGGTTCCTATCCATTGCACAAAAAATTCATTTCAATGTGTAAGTGAACTGCCTTACATAGGAGAATGATATAGAAGCAGCAAGGAAAAATCAAATGAGAAAAATCACAGGAGAAAGACACATGCAGAGGAAATTGGAAGCTCTAAAATACATTTCAAAAGGCCATTTGAGTACTGGGTAAATGTAAAATAGAGATGAGATCATGGCTTTTTGTATGTGCAATCAGATATACTTTAAAATAAATTACTTGGTCTTATCCAAGTATATAGTATAATCCAAAAAGGTTTTTTCTCTTATTAACATAATATTCATATAAAGAAATTGTGTTTGTTGAACTCATTAGAATGTTTTTTTCTTATAGTTATGAAACTCATTAGGTTTACAATCATTCATTGAAATTATTCCAGACTCTGATGAATGCCCTATTACATATACTGAAGAATAATTCAATACTACTTGGGGCTCTGCTGTTTTACAGGCTTAGTCTTTGGGAATAATATATTCTGCAGAAGCTATACATGTGAAAGAAGATTTCTGCCTTCATTTGTGTTTGCCTATTTACTTAAACAACCTCATTCAGGCTCCACTGAGGCTTTCCCAGGAGTACCATCTTAAGATGAAACTTCCCCCCAACCATACTTGCTTTTGGTCTCGAGAACTTCAAAGAGGTTTTTAGTGATACAGCAAAGTGATGTTGGTCTGAACTCTGGGTTCATCCCTTCTAGTTCACCAAAGCAGAGTTATGTAAGTTCACAGCTGAAAAGATTATCCATCGAACTACTGAAGTTAGACATGGATTACAAAACCAGGTCGTGCTAGTTCCGGGCAATTACTCTTTACATTTAATTTCTTGGTGTTTAGTTCCAGTTCACCTGCAATGTACTTTGTAACTCAGTTGAAGAAATTTCATTATTAGGGCTTTTTTGTTATTTTTCTTTTCTTTTTCCCCCCCACATTTGGGGGAAATGCAGCAGTAGTTGGTTGGGGTTTTTTTCTTGAAAATGGTCATCTAGACCTGTGACACAGTAAAGTGAGACAAGGTATCAAACTGGTCTGGGACTAAAAGAAACATACCTACAAAAATTTCTACACATCATATATGTCCAACTACCATTCTGCTTACTACATCCAGTGCCCACACCATTTTCTGAACAAGTCTGGGGATCCTTTACAAGAGAAAAATAATGTTTTAGCATTCATGGGTTGTTCAAAGTAACTTCCAATGGTACTGAAAAAATGCCATAAATGTATCCACAATTCCCATGGTTTGTGCCTTCAAAATATTTGCTTGTCTTCTGGGCAAGATGAGCAAGGGAGCAGACATCTCATAATAAGGTTCCATTCACCTGGGTGTTTGCAGTATCTACTGCTGTTCTGTAAGCTTTAATACTGAGTTTTGTGGACAATTCATTTGTATTATTTTCAGCTACTAAAAATGAGTTAAAAATATAAGCATTTTTATGCTATGTAAGTCCACAGGTCAAACACAGGGTAGGATTTTTCACACTTTCCTCCCACCCACTTGGTTTTGTCCCTGATATTCAGAGATGAGGTAAAGCATAAAAATGCAGCACTTTCAGCATTTTGATGAACTTTTTCTTAAATAGCTTCAAGTGCTTTCCCTACTATTTCATTTATTTTCTCTGTGGTTTAATTTTTTGTGTTGGACAGGAAGTATCAAAAAGATGAAAGAGTAAGCATGAAGGAAATGCAAAGTGAAAGGAGTGAAAACCCAAGTGATGCTCTGGCAACATCGAGAGGAGTTAGCCCACACTGAGAAAGACAACTCAGATCCTCCTTCAGGCTACAGAAATGTTTTCTTCTTTAATATGGGAGCAATAATTCAACTTCTCTGATTCAAATTTCCCATCTAAAAATGGTTCAGAATTATAGCACCTAATAACTCTTAATAGTATTATGCAAACAGAGAATAATATTTTATTCCCAAATAGAAATTAGTTGCAACTTTTTGACAAAAGAATATGTGAACCTTTGAAAGGCAGCCACTGCAGGTCATCTATTCATTCCTTCACCCAAGGAAGTGAGGTTTCCTCCATAAGCCTCTCTAAATCCAACAAATAGATATGATGACACTATTATTTCCATATATACACCAAAGTGCATCAGACAGGATGACTACACCTCTTCCAGTTGTTTAGTATTATAATAGGAGTAAAATCCATGTGCTGGAACACTAACACACACTCTTTGTCTGCCCCATGAAAATTAATGTCCTGGGTTTTATGGAGCAGGAGGCCACTGTGCTAAGTCCTGCTCTTTGCCATTCCTGTTATACTGAAACTCACTGTTCTTACCCTCAATAGCTTGTTAATGGTGACATTAGCCCACATTTTTTTTCTAATAACACTCTCTCTGTCACTGATAGAGAAATGCAAAGTCAACATACACATCTATGTAAAAAAATCAAAATAAAGATTATGTAATACACATCATATTCCAATCTGATAGAGGATTTAGTCACAGAAAATTTTTAATTACCATATTTCTATTTGCTTGTGCATATGAAACATGAAGCTTTCTACAATCAAAAAGGAGTTCAAACCCTGGGTGGAGACTGAGTCACCATTTCTGTTTTCAAATATATCAAAGATGTGCAGCAAGTTTTCTCCTGCAGGGCAGAAGTGCCAAGAGGACCTAGAGTTCTTCTATTTTGTGTTAGAATGAAAAATATTTGTTTGAAGTACAATGAAACAAGTCACCCTAATTCAATTTCATAGGCTTTCTTTTACCAGAAGTTTAAATGAATCCATCCTAGATTAGGGATCACTCACATTGGTTCAGAACTGAGCCAGTCATGCTGAAAGATAACTCATCTACCAAGGAATTGCTCAGAGACAAAAATAAATGAAATAAATAAATGTATAAATGCCCTCAACACTGAGGCCAGCTTTACCTTGTGATGTATATGAAAACACTTCCTGGATATTGATGCCAATCCCCTTGGCAGTGAGGTGAGTTAGAATCAAGTGGAAGAGAACTCCTGTCTCAGCATCAAGAAGTAATTTTACTTGTTTGTTTTACCTTTTGTTTTGTTTTAAAGACTTGAAGAGAAGAGCCCTAACAAGCTCCAAGCTACTAAAACTGAATGAACTGTACATACACAGATAAAGAAAAGCAAAAAGGCTCAGTCCCTACCGTCTCCCACAAACTGAAGGAGGGCGAGATCAATTTGTCTCTTCCAAGGTGATCCCTTCTGGAGAGCTATCCCATAGCCAGTGGTGGCAAAGATGTACCCACTCCCTATTGTGACAAGTTTGCAGCCTTCATCTCTTCCAGCCTTGTAATTCAGCACCGCTGCATCATAGATGAAAGCATCCAACTTCCTGAAATAAAAGAAAGCATTTTACAAACCAAATCATGAGGGATAGCTGTTGTCAGACTTCTTTTGTCCTTGATGTTAGGACCCTGTTGAATATCATATGGATTCTTTGATATCATTAATTACATATCCTGCTCTGCTGTATCTAAAATTAACAAAAGGCATCTATTTTAGTGAGGGAAAAGTAGGACACAAAGTTTTGCATTTCTATTTTAAGGGATGCTGTTAAAAAATACTGAGCAGGAGAAACCAATCTACAAAATGTCTTGCCCTGATATCTTTGAATCTTTGCTCTCAACATGGATAATAAATATCTTGAGATGCAAAATGGTCTCCAAAACCAACGGAAATGACAACAGTGAACTTAGAACTGAAATAACAACAAACCAATTAGTTTATTTAAAATACTGAATGAGATTGAAATGTTCACCAGTTTTACATACACACTCTTGTTTTATTTCTCTTTCCAAAAATAAGCAGTGAAGGTGGAGGCTAAGTCCTTGATAAGACAAAGGAAGATACTGGAGCATATCTCAGAGAGCTACCTAAATCCTACTTAAATATGATAGAAAATATTTCTTTATGATTCTCAGTTACAAACATATTATGTGTGTATCTGGAGCACAGCAGGAAGAAAGGAACTTGTGAAAAACTTTAAGCCTTTTAACCCATCTACCTAAAAATGTAAGAATGGGATAAACCCCTTCTCTAAAGTATACAGGGAACACAACAGGAGTGGAAAACAAATTCAGTAAAGAAAGGGAAAGAAGCAATGTCCAGCAGGGATACCTCCACAGAAGCACTGTAAAGCCTGAGTTAGAAGGCAGGTGCATTTCACAAAAAAAGGCAGTGAAAATGCACATGTGAGAAGAGGAGGCATTTGGAAGGACAATTACTTGACAGCAGCAGATTCCAGTCAAAGAAAAGGCATTCTTACACTGACAGAAATTATTATGCAAAATTCAAAAAGAAAAAGATAAAACTTTATTTTGCATTACTGCCCTCATCTGCAGCCAAAACCTTTTAAGATTTCTACCACTTGCACAAGAGCAGCAGCCTAGAACAGCAAGAGGAAACAGCTGTTGGGACCTCAGCTGCAACCTCACCTCAATGACTCACTAAAGCACAGCCATTCCATTCCCCAGTAACACACCCTCCCTTCCCCACACTCTGTGCATCCCAGAGGAGCAGGAAGGACACGGCTGGTCTCACTGGATGCTGAAGGGGTGTCTCCACCCTGCCATCCCCAGAGGCTGTGCAGCCCCAGGCACTGCCAGCTCTGCCTGCTGAGCCTCTGGAGAGCCACGGGGCATGAGTGTGCAGCACTGCTGAACCCATCTGATGGGCTGCAGCTGACACAGCCTGGCACAACACTGCCCATGAACAGTTGGGGCCTGTCTTCATGGAAAGGCAGCTATAGAAATAAATGTATTGTGGCACAAACAGGTACAAGAGCATCAACTTCAATTACATTATATCAGGATGCACCAGTTGTGAATTCTGTTGCTATGAAGTTTTGGAGTCACGCTTGCTACTAAGCTCAAATCAGTTTATGTTGATAGAGATTTTCATTTATACCCACAGAATGGAGCAAGACCTAGGCATATCACATTTTTGACTACTGACAGAAAAGAAGCCTGCACATCACAATTCAAAGTTTATTCATAAATAATCAATCAACAGAACCCTAACTTTTTCAGAACTCTAAATTAGACACCAAAAAATGTGGCACTAAAGAATACCCTTGTCTATCCCACATTAAACCAAGAGGAACACCAGGAGAGAATGAAGTTGTTGGATTTTGTCTGCTGTCATGAAAAAGTGAAGTTCCTGTCTTCACTGTTTTTTATTGCTTTCCTTCAAGGATATTTATCCCAACAGTCACCATTCAAGTCATCTAACCGAAATTCAGTGAAGCAGTTAACTCAGAACAGAGGTGGCTCATGCAACTATTAAAAGAAATAGTTGGGCCATCAGTTCTTTTGCTTTCTCACTCTTCCCTAAAACTCAGTTGGTGCAACCTCCAGTTTAAAAGTCAGATTAGCTCCACCAATGCTTGAAATCTGGCTCCCTCCTTCCTTTAAATGTATAATTTGATATGCAGAAAATCGCTGAACATCTGATAGGCGATGTCACAAATTCCATCCATAACTAAAACACGGATGGCTACCTGGGACCAGGGCTAACTGAACTGGAAATAGCCAAGAGGGTGCTGGGGTACTGCCCAAGCCTGCAGCTCTCAACATAAGATCAGAGTTTTCTAAATGATGGGCTTTGATTCAGCACTTCAGAGACAATCTTTGCTTGTATAGAGAGCAAAAACAAAAATCTATGCCCTTTGGGTAGGCTCACAGTGGAAAAAACCCCACACACCTGCTTGCTGTACCCTCAGGATATTGGAGCTTTTCTGATCTCCAGCAGACAATGGAGATCACCTAAATCAATACAGCCCAACCTCACACTTTGAGACATCTGCAGTTTTCTGTGGGGCAGAAAGGACTCTCCCCCTCTCAGAGGATGCTCACAGCTCAGGGTTTGGGAGGTGTTGCTCCTCTCTGTGGGTACAGGCACTGCTGCAACCAAACAACTTAAAACACATCCTGGATTTTGTGGTCTGTTTATTCTGGGATTTATAATTTTGCAATGCAAGCACATAAAGCACATGCTGTTAAACACAGAGAAAATATAAAGAGTCAGCTACTCTTCTGTCAAAACAGTCTCAGCCAGAAATACAAAGGAAAAAGATCTCTTTGCTAAAGACTCCAGGGCAAAAGCCTTGTGCTACCTCAGAAATTACACTCTTCACATGTGGTTTGCCTCCTTAGTTACTGAGCAGTGTAGTAAAACCTCGGGACACCAAGCACAGTCACAGTTTCACTCACTCGCTGTGGAAGCACCACCCCAGTTTCCCAGGAGTCTGCCACCAGTGCAGTGCTCACACATGAAAGAGGTTCTGAGGATGCAGAAGGCTTTACTTTTGAGGACTTTTTCTGTACTACTTCTATAAGGTCACAACAAATCCCATTAAAAAAATCAATTTAAAAACATGAGGCACTTTCCTGACAGACGCTGAGAGCTGAAGGTTCTGCTATCAGTCACTGCCCAATGTCTTAATTGTAAATCAAAAATTGATTGCCCTGAAAACCCGTGGTGTCCACAAATACAAACTTATATTCAGAATATATTTCCTGCATTTCCAACATAACTCTTATAACCTCTCAAGGCTTAATCATCTCTTCATCGTGTGCTGATTACAGAGGCACTGTTCCTGCAAAGCTCCAGAACATGCTGTACCCCTGCAGCGTGGGCAGTGAGGAACAAGCCCCAACTGAAGCTCTCAGATTTTAGGGCACCCAACTCTTCCATCACTAGGAGGTGAATTTCTGGCATTCCAAATTTTTAAGAACCTTCAGATAACTATAAACATTTCTCAATTAGTGTTTCCAAAAATGGAGACAGTAAAATCTGGGCAAGTCCAGAAATGTGGCCCTTTCCAAGTTGTTTGCAAAGATGGCAGTGAGATCAGCCCTGGAGGAACTCAAGGCAGGGATGTGTGCAGGCCAGAAGGTTGCTGGGAACACAGAGGACTTTCCATCCTGCCCTGTCTGTGTGGGGAAAGCCACAGCTGCTCTTTTGCTGGGCTCTGATGGAAAAGCCAGGCTGCATGCACGGCCAGGACTGCTGCACACAGAAGCCCATCCTCATCTTGGGCTCATTCCCCAGGCAGGACTGGAAAGCCTGGACCTCCAGCTCGCCCTCTTCTTTCTACAGAGAGACTGGCAAGCCCCAGGTCTTGATTTCTGTGGCAGCAAAACTGCAGTGAGCTGCACAGCTGAGCACTCTGCTATTGAGGTTACACACCCAGTGCAGAACAGCTTCCACACGCCGAGCGTGGAGCACGCACCCAGAGAGGCTCAGAGCCTCCTGCAAGCCTTAGTCACGTACAAATGAACAATTAACTTGTCAGCTCAGTGCAGCCACTCAGGGAGTGAAAAGCTTTGTCACACTGTGGAGGTTTAAATGAACTGGTAAGAAATATTAGCTGAGAGAGAACTAGAGCTGGAATGCGAGAGAAGGTTCAGAACTGCCATGAACTGGTCAAACTGGCCAGACACCTCCAGCCAATGCAGGGGAGCAGGACTACAGTGCTGTGACTCATCTGAGCAATGGGCTGCTCTGCAAACTTCCTCAGAACTACTGCAATAATCCTGGCTAGAAGGAAAAATAAACAGTTTGGCATATTATATAACACTGACTACAAAGGCAAACGTCCTTCATCACGGAGCAGGCACCAAGAGGAAAGGGGGTGGGGAGAATTTTATCTCACAGCATCAGAGAACATCAGGTGCTATGAAATCATGAATTGGAAGAGTTCTAGAAAAACCCAAAATGACATTACTGAATGTAATAATTTGAAGTGGGAGATATGTGCAAAATAAGTGTGGACAGTCCCATAACTAAACATTTATGATTCATCAAGAAGGATAAGAGTTGAAAAATCAGAATAGCTATTGCAAAAGCCCATTCTCAAGCATTGCTGCACACATGCAAAATTGCCTGTGTAGAGAAAATTTAAGTTAGAGAAAAAGGTACAGAAAAGTAATTTCAGAAAAGCTGAAAATGCTTCCCTATAATTTTCCTCGTCCTTATTATTGGCACAACTTTTCATGAAATTCCTATGATGGAAACTGAAAAGGAGGACTAGGAAAATGCTCCTTTATTAGTCACATCTCCCTCAACAACAGAAGTATAACTCAGTTAAAAAATGTTCCTTTGCTTCCTTAACCAACTACATGATCCTTCAACAATTTTGTTCTCTTGATGGAATGAGAAGTAATAATCTAAAAGGCCAATCTGCTTGGTAGTTCTGAAGTCACAAAGATATTAGGCAAAAAAAAAAATTGTATCCACTTAAGGCTGGATTAAATTTAAACATATATTACTAGAGGTCATCAATAGCATTGCAGGGAAGCCAGCAAGTGCAAAAATGCTGTCTGTAAGATGTGATGGATTTACATTACAAACTTCCATTTCATCCCTTCTTCTTCCACAGAAGAGATGAAAGGAAGTATGTCAGGAGTGAACAATGAGGGACACGGCATCATTCGTGCCTCTGTGTCCTGGGGAGGCAGTGCTGAAAGGTCACTACAGAGGGACACTGCAATCAAAGGCAAAGAACGCTGCCCTGAAGAGGAGCCTTCCATGAAAGAGCTCTCCAGTGACACTTTGATACTGCTGGAGCAAAAGCAGATATTTAACCTTTAGCATGAAGGGCTGTTGATTCCTCTTACCCAGTTTTGACTAAAATGCATTTCAGCTTATCTGATGCACTTCCTCACCAGCAGTGACTTTATCTTTCAGTACACATTCAAATGGCTCCTCGCTGAACTGAACTTCTCACACACTGAATGGATTTTTTGACATCTTGATAGTGCCAATTCATTAGGGGGAAATTCAGCAACCACCCCCAAGAAGAACACAGGTCAGCAAAGTATAACCCAGTTAAATGACAAACTCATGAGCAGGGAGCAAGCTTTCAACTCTTGTCCCAGCTCAAACTATCCTCGTTTCAATCTTGACACAAGAAATGCAGACAGAAAATTTGAAAGAGCAGGTTCTGACAGACATTAACACCACCATGAAAGATTGTGGAGGCTTCACCTCACCTGTCAGGGCAATCCCAGCTGCCAGAAAATCCACTGTGAACCTCACTTGGCTGTGGTTACCTGAATGGGCACACTCACCCTCCTCACTCATGGGAGCCCCCATCCACCACCTCTGCCCACACACCTTCCCAGTCCCAGTAACATTCCCCTTAGCAATGAAATAATGGAAAATTCAATGTGCCTTGATGATTAATTTATACAATGGAAGATTGTCCCACTTCATATCTCAGAAGCCAAGCCAAGAAGTTTTTGCAACGCATCAGTTTATCAAAACACAAAATTTGAAGAGCAGAGTGGTGGGAATATATTTTTAGATTAAAGGTTTTGTCCCAGTTACAATAGCATAATGAAGGATAAATTCAGCACATCTCACTGAGTACCTGATCTCAACCCCAAATGAAATGAAGACAAACTCAGAATAGTTTCTCAAAAGAATAGGGCATACAGATACTTCCACCTGTTCATTTTATTTCCAGCCTATTTGTAATATTTAGGGATATTAGATAGATAATAGCATTAGTTGAAATAATGATAAGGCAGACAAAGTAACCTTAAAAAAAAAAAAAAAAAGCCAACCAAAAAAATCTCCAGAAGAGCACGCAGGTACTGAATAGGGAATTGGAAATAAATTACTATAAATTATATTTTTCCTAGAGGCAATTTTCCGTGCATCAAGTGAACAGGAAACACAGGGTTGTTTGTTTTTCTTTCTTTAAAAACAAATTTCAAAAGAAGCAATGGATTCCTCTTATGGCCATGAAGAAATCCCTGAAAGTGTAAGAATTACAAGAATAAGAGAATAACTGCCTTTCCTGAAAGGACAGCAAGTTATGGGGAAACAGGAATCAGCCATCAGAAAAACTGATGCCAGAAAATCCTGCTTTGAGTGGAATTGCCACAGGAGTCTTTAAGTCTGTGTAGTGCTGAACTCTGCTCACTTCAGCAGGAAAAGCAGGAAAGCTGTGCTCATTCAGCCACACATTTCTTTTAAGATACTAGATTTCAGAATTGATACTGGAGTGAAGAGATCCCTCTGAACAATGTTCCTAGATGGAACAGCGGATTTCAATGTTTTCACATCTCTGCAGCCCTCTGGCACAGCCAGCAGCTGCCCAGTTAAAAAACAGCTTTCCAGCTCACAGCTCGTGTGGCCACAGCTGAAACATCCATTGGAAATCATTCCCCTCAGAGCTCAATGCCAAAATGAACATTAGAGTGAACGCTGAGACAAATATTAGATTAAAGCACCACAGAAAGCATCATAATGTAAATTGAAATTAAGTTACCCCAGCCATCTGATGCCAAATTAAATGAAGTTATTGATTTCAGAAGATGTCTGAACTTGGTCAGCCAGGACAGAAAATCCTGAATGGGCCAAACTGTTTAGCAGAGATGGATTTTTACAGAAGGTCAGGAAGGAAACCATGATTCACATTTCAGATCCTTCAGACAGTTTTAAGGAAAGTGTATTTGCATTTGTACAATAATTTAGTGCTTACTGTCAAAATTCAGAGTGATAAGTAGACACTCAGGAGCACAGCAAGCATCTGGCTCTCCCAGGTAATTTAGGATCTTTGTTCCGTGCTCTTTGCCTTAGATGTTTCCCCTGTGTATACATGATGAGAGTACCCATACATGGACAGTAAATCTTCACTGGAGAAGTTTTGGGACCTAATTATGACAAAAATTCTTTCTGAGCTTACTTATTTTGGTATTCACAACATCTGATGTCCATAGTGTCACTACATGAATTTAACTGCACAAACACAATATTCTATCAATCACTACTGAACTTTACAAAGGCCAAACAGGGAAAAGACAATGAGAGACAGAGAGAGAAAGGAAAGAGGAGAGACCAACCCATGGTCACTTCTCCTTAACAAAATATCTTATATGGCCAAAAGCTGTGATGATTTCAACTTGTCAGGACCACAACACAACAGTTTCCAAAGGTATTTTACATCACTATTTCCACTCCTGCTATGAGGGAGAGGTGTGCAGGCACAGAAGGTGATACTCCATGTATGCCTTGCTGCAAAAGCTGCCTGAACTCATCAGTGCTTCAGACATGGGCCAGCTCAGCCTCAGCTTTCATTTGGCTGAGAAAAGTAAAGTTCAGTTCAGCTTTTTTCTAAGGAGTTCCCATGGTCCTGTCTCACAGCTCTATTGATTTTTTTATTTTGGTTTTTGGACCAGCTGCAGAAATGGATTCTTCTGTCAGCATCCAAAAATGTCCAGAAGTTATATCCATGAAAATGGTCAAATGGGTGCCTTTGTATGGAAATAGTGCAACCCAGGAGGTAGATAAATCAGTCCTCTAGGCTATTTGATATTCCTGACCATTAGTTATGAGCACCATTGGCAGTGAATTAACTGAAATCTTTACTTCTCATGTTACATCACACATTCATGTTTTGCATTCATCACCCCCTTACAGGCACGATCTGCCACAATTATTTGCCTTTTCAGGGTCTGATAAAAATCCTTTCAAGTACTGTCATATATATCTGATGAAAATATAGATAGTTATTTTTAAACATTTCTCCTTAATGAAATAACATTTAGAGATATATATTGGATTCATCAGTGCTTTCCTTGGAAAAAAAAAGGCTAATTCCTATCTTAGATTATAAGCTTTGTTGTAGTAACAACACATGCAGACACAGGAAAATATTTCCAATGTCAAGTACAGATTCACTAGTTTAAACTGGTGTTTAAGTTTTGAGTACCCCCAAAAAAGGCTTTCATGCTTTGAAAACATGTTGAAAGAGGAGAACATCATTCCTTCTTCATTAAGATCAGGACATACTTCAACCACAGGCTGCTGTTTCAGTGACACCTTAAAAACATGACTGGAGCAAAGATCACCCATCTAAAAATTGGTTATTTCAATTGAAGTTGGTATTTTAAATCTTGTTTTTGAAGCTTGAGAGAAGCAAAAACTCAAGCAGAGTCAGAATAGGGAACTTTGACAAGTAGCCCATGTGAAAGCAGGAAAACATCATATTTTATACTTATAGGTGGATATAAAATGATTTGATACATTATTTTAAAATTCAGTTGCATAAAGCTAAAGCTGTCTCCAACACAGTTCCTCTTGTCATGTATCACAACAGGTATCCTGGAGGGTTGCAAGCAATAAATTATTATGACTACAGATATCTCATGCTGCCTACAGACCTTTTCTTTTTTCCCTCAAACACTCTTCAGAATCAACCATCCCTGGTAAATTCTTTAAAATTTATTTAAAGAATTGCTCTATGTACTGTAACATTAAAAGGCTAAGAAAAGTGTTAATGTTCCCTATTACAAATACTGCAAGGTGTTGTCAACCAGAAACAGTAAAAAAAAAAAATATTGAGCCACTAGTTTAAAAGTTTAACATTTTATTGTGTGCTGGACATTCCTGTAAGTTCTGGCTTTAAGCTGATATTGTATCCCCATGAGAACAATGAAAAATTTGTGCTTTTAATGAAAAATTAAAATATATCATTTTTCTTTCTAACAGACAACATCTCTCACATCTTGCCCTCCTCTTCCAAGGTGAAAATGTATGAACCACAGAAAGAACAAAAACTAGGAAGCTTTCCCCTTGGTGAAAATTTTGATGACAATTTTTCTGTAAAAATAAAGTTAAAATATTGAAATTGGGTTTGCATTGAAGCGGAAAGATGTCAGCTGGCTGTCTAAAAGACAAGTTGGGCTTGATTTTAACTTTAGGCACATCACTACTTTAATTGGCAGACCTAATTAACAGTAGGACCTGCTGGGCACAATCCCAACCCTGCTCCAGCTGACAGAAACGGGGATGTTTGCCTCCTGGTTATGCCTGTGCCACTGCTGCCTGCTCAGCCTCTGACCTGGTTGTATTTGTTCAACAAATAACAGAGTGTGTGAAGCTGTGAATTGGATAATTTATAATCACTGTGAGAACAACAAAAATCCAATTCAGGCCAATAAACTCACAGACAGGGTTAAAAGGCCATCGGGGGCTTCTGGGGTTTTCTGCTGCACTTTCTCTGCTTAGTGCCATAAGATTCTATAAAACTCTTCATAATCATGTTGTTTTCACATGGGAGAGTGGGCTTGCTGGGAGGAAATAGCTCCTCATGCCATTTGCACTGCTCAGTTCGATGCTGCCAGGTGTTTCTGCTGGCATTATAACTTGTCATTAAAGGATGCTGAGGACAGAATCATGCCATGTCCCTACCAAAGTGAGAGCTCAGGACAGCCTGCAGGCTCAGAGCAGCTCCTGGGGCAGCTCATAGATCGTGGGGATACAACCCCTCACATCTCACAACCCAGAACAGCTGAGGCCATTCCTGCTGAGGCTGTGCCAGTGCAGACATGCTGCCACCACAGCAGCCTTTCCAAGCAGCTCCATAATCCCATCAGCATGGCAGAGAGGACATGGGAATAAGGTATTCAACTCCATGTGCATCAACACAAGCACTGCTGTCTTCAACAGGACAGGCAGATGAAATCCCAAGTAAACTTTAGCATCAAATCCCCGAGCACACAGTCACAGCTGTGGCTGGCAATAAAAGCTGCAAAGCACTCACAGCAGCCAGGGGATCTGCAGCTGTACACGGGGATCTGCCTGGGGAACACCAGGGATTCATTCCTGCAGCTGCCTTGAAAGGAAGTGATGGCAACAGTCAAGCAAACATTTCCCATTCTATCCCTACAGTAGAAAGAGCCTCTCCCAATTAAATTTTCTCCTTTCAGCCATTAGCAGTTAAATCTCAGACTATATGCCAGTGTAGATGTGCTGGGGCAAAGGTGGGAACATGAAATGCATTTCCAGTTTATTGCCATTGCAATTTCTCCTCTTGACAGTTTTACAGCCGCAAATAGAAACACTGCGACCCAAGAGCTGTGAGCTCATACAACCCACACCAGACAACTGCAACTGGAAGGTTGCTTTGCCTGCAAAATATGGTATTCTTTAACTATAATCTCTTTGAGAAAAACACAGCCAGGCAAACAGAAGGAGCAAACCCAAAGAGGCACTACAAACATAACACAATAATTAATGACTTCCTATTTGGGAACTTATTCTCTCTTCAAGAAGCAAAATCAATAGGATCTGTCTCACTGCTACAGAGGGTTCTAGAAGTGTAGATCAATTAAATGCAGCATGGACAGAAATGCTTGCAATGCATTTTTTAAGGCTGTATTTGATCAATAAACATCTAAAGAGCCCAGAGGAGCCTCCACAGCTCTGGCAGGGCTGGACCTTCCCACCAAGAACTCTTTAGCTAATGCCTTACAGACTCTGCTCTTCTGAGTAAAGCTCAGGGCAACAACTGCCATCTCTGTTCTCCTTAAGGAACAAAAACCTAGAGAAGCCCTCAGCTGCTTGGTCCTGCCTAAGGAGCGAGCACATGTGGACCACCTGATCCCTAAAATGCATGAAATTCAGTGAAAAACAAAAGTACACTTTTTGACAAGCTAATAAGATCATGATTGCTTTCAACAGTGAACTGCACTGAAGGAGGGACAATATTTTGCCATTTTGAAAATTATTGAGTAGTACTTCAATAACAAGACCTTTTTTAACAGGCCTGGTTGCAAACTGAAAAATTTAATTAATAACATTCTGCTGTGGTTCAAATGGTGTTTCAGCAGCTTCCTGAGAAATATACCTGTGATTCTCAGAAATGAGACCCTAGTGACAAGAGATGGATATTACCAAGTCTTTAAAGATTTTTTTTTTAAGATCTTTTCAGAAACTAAGGTTGATTTCTTATCAAAGAGGAAAAACCAATAAAGCTGATAACTTTGCCTTCACCCCTGATGGCAATAAGCCTTCATGAATAAGCTGCAGTGAACCCCCCACAGGGATTCACCTGAGGCAGCAGGTATAATGTCAATGTCAGACTAACACAAAAATCTCATTTCCATTCTGATTTGCAGCATTTCCCAGCTGATGATCTCAAACACTTTGATGCTAATTGAACAAGATAGGTCCAAGCCTATTGCCCATGCAGGGAAGTTGCTTGTTCTAATTAACAAAAAACAAAGGCAGATGCTTTCCTTGTATGTTAATTTTTGAAACATTACCAGCTTCACCTCTCAAAGAAAGGGGCTGGGTATGTTTTCAAAGCTTCCCAGACACAGACGTGAGCACACTCATGTACAGCAATATTCCAAGGCTTATCTAACCTTCACACCCAACCAGGAAATAAAGGCAGGAATATAATTTATTTTATACATATTTCTACCCACCAGGCTTTTTCTGGTCACATTAGTAAGTGATCTGAAACAGCTGATTTTCCACTTCTTGAGAGAAAGCAAGATAAAAAATCCACAACAGTTTGGTTTTGAATTTGTTCTCAGAAATATGTGCATCTGAAATTTGATGTTTGTCTTCTTCCTGCTTTCTCCTTCCAGTTTAACTAAATAACATTACATATTAAGGACAATGCTTTTAAAGATCAAGATATTCCCAATACATCTCAAGATGCTAATACAAATTAAGGTTGATCAAAAGGCTTTGTTTGAGATACAGCAAAACCAGACTGAAGGGTGACGAGATGCTACTTTATCATTTCATTCTATTTAGATCACAAGGGCCACATGTGTGGCATTATTCAGTCATTAGGCATTGCTTCACTGCTGGTATTTTTGCTCCACCTTAAAATCAGAATCAAACACTATACAAAAGTAATTAAAAGAGACTAAACCTTACGTCTTCAATTAAGAAAAAGCAGTTTTAAAAATGAGATTGGAAATACAGGTTATATGAACACTCCTCAGGGGTAACACAGTTAATATTAATTTTAACTCAGGACAGCAGTTATCAACCAAACATTCTTTTCAAGTCCTTCTCAGTCTACAGACTATGACTAAAATTATCAGATAGTTCATTTTCAAAAAGCTGTGCAGAAGCAGTCTTACCATGAATAAAGGAAGTTGCTTGTTGTATCCCCAAGGATGAGAATGAAAAAAGAAAAGATAAAAGTACAGGAATAGTTTTGGAAAGAGATAAAGATGAAAAGAGCCAAACTAGCTCTAAATAATGAACAGAACACACACACACTGAAGAGGAAAATAGAAATTATATATTTGTTTGGAAGCAGAAGTACTTTGAGGAAGAAGAGATGAGTCATGCTCGAAAGAGCTATAGAAACATAGACTCCATGGGACCAGATGCACTAAATATCATGGAATCAAGTGAATCAGGGAGGGAAGGAAAACTTCATCAAGGCTAGTTAAAGAGGAAAGGGCAAATTTTACATGGAAGAGGGAAAGAATTTGGTCAATGAATTCATGAGGGGGAGAGGAAGAAGAAACAGTTCTGTATGCTGAAGAACAGAAAAACTGGCAGAAAAAATGAGGAATTGTTTTTGAAGAATAGGAGTGTGAAAGCAGCTGACACCCTGCTGCTCAGTCCTTCTGCAGGTGCCACCAGACACAAGCCCCAGGAGCACAGCTGTAGGCAGCAGTGACTTGTATTGACCCAGAAGCTTATTTGTACCATCTGTACAGAAATATCAGTCAAGGGGAACAAGGTAAACACCTGGGGGTGTCCACACAGAGAAATCACTTAGAAAAGGAAAGAAACTTCAGCAGGAGAAAAGAAATCTGTAAAAAAGGAACAGTTTATGCTGTCAAAAGCATTAAAGCTTTTGAGGAGGACCATCAGCTTGCCCAGGAATAGCCAGCCTGAGTTTTAGGGAACATCCTGAACAACCCTGCAGTCAGGTTGCCCCCCCGTTTTCACACTTAAGTGTCTGATGAGTGGCCTGATTTTCAAGATAACAGCAGTTTTTCAGGGCTTTCAGTAGCACAAATGGTTGGTGAAAAGTACAAGCAGTATACATCCCCTAAATAAACTGTCCATCCAACAGAACAAACCCCACAGCAGCTGAAAGCAGGACAGGAATTTTCTTCAAAAATTCCCAGCAGGAATGATAGGATCCAGCTGTCTATGTCTAATGCAAAATTTAATTGTCACCCAGGAAATGTAACTTGCAGGGGCTCAGTCAGAGCAGGAGCTCCAGTTTGGAAGCCCCTGGGCAAGGCTGATGTCACACATCTGTCCTGGGATGGGGCAAACCAGGCCTGGGGAGTGCCAGCTGAGAATGCCTGGAGAAATGAGGGCAGAGAGAGTCCAGACAGCAGCAAGGAGACAGAAGAGAAGGAAACAACTGGAAGGGTAACTTTTTAAAGAAGGGAATCTTCACTCTAAGGAAAGACTTTGGGATTTCAAGGTGTTTTGCTTAAGGAATACACCACATTCCCATACAGGTTTGGGAGAAGGGGAGTAAAAATTAGAAGAATAAGCAGTTCCCCAAAAAGGACCAAAAGTAACAGGGTATTTTAGTATAGGAAGAAATGTGTTTTGTGTTCACCATAAAAAACAGCAGGAGAGATGTTCCTTGAAACAGCCCCTAGAGTACATAAATTTAAATCCACTAAGGCAACTTCTCACTTCAAAACAAAACCTAAAAAGCCTATATTTATAAATTATTATTACACTATTAACAAATATAATCATGTTACTATCAAGCCTAAATGTTCAGAAAATATTACTAGAGCTAGCAGATTCCATAGCCAGATGAATAATGATATGAGCAATGAGTCACCCACATACCTTTGGAGGATTAAGAATGAAAATTTGTCTCTTTGTCCAAGCAGGCAGAATGGGCTACCTCAGAGAGAAAAGGATGGAAAGCACTCAAGTCTAAATCTCAGATCTTAAGAAAGAAGGACAGTAATATTTGCCCGAATATTTACCAAGATTGTCAGAAGCAGGATTAGGCAGCACTGCAAAGATAACAAGAAACTGTACTGTCTTCAAATTTAAATAACATTAATTCTGCCCTTTGGAACTGTTTCTCATGGAACACTGAAGCTACCATGTAATTTTAAAATAACCATAGAAATCACAGTCAATCATTTTCCTTTTTGATAACAGTACAGTGCAGTTGGAAAAAAAACCCCAGCCATGTAGTACACAACAGCCTGACATCAGTCTGCTTAGTATCACAGTAAGTACAGATCAATACTCCTCTGCTTCTGAAAAGCTGACAGCATTTTTTAAAAACCATGGGAAAAAGCTCACCCAGTTTTCAAGCTGACCAAGGCATCTTCGACTCCTTTCTGGTTGAACTTGGTCATGTAAAGGTGCATGTCAGGGTAGTTGTTCCGGATATTCCTCTCAGTGCTTCCATTTGGGACCGTTCCAAACCGAAAAGGAGGTGAATAATCATGTGGCCTTTGAAACTGGAGAGAAAGGGGAAAAGCAAGATGTTTCAGGCATTCAAAATGTGAAGAAGGGCAATTTCAGGTTGAAAAAGACAGAAGTTGTGTAAGTTGCCTCAAATTTCTTCTAGGCAAATGCTGTGGGTTAATTCAGGTCTATTATACCAGAAACCATCTTCACACTGACTGAATGTAATCTACATCCAATTTAAAACCAGCTCCATTTTGCCACTCAAATGTGACTCTCCCATGCTTTGCACTGTGGCAGGACAGCAGAAACTAGAGCAGATCCTCATCTGCCAGCACCTGTCTAGGGAACCCAAACACACTGACAAACTGCATCCAAAGGAAAAGAGTATTTTGTTGATAGTCACATCACACTTCCATCTCAGTTGGGACACTGTGATTCCCCATCAGGAAGATGGGAAAAGGATCACCCACAGTATTTGACAGGGAGCCTGATGCCCCAGTCCTGGAGGGTGCCTGGGAGAGACAGGGTGAGGGAATTTCCTTCCACCACCATGACTGGAGGGGAATAAAAGGTCTTGCAGCTTCCACAGGGGCTCAGCAACTACACCACTGGACATGAGATCAGTCCCTGTTCATCTCTACCATTTAAAACTACAAACCATTTGCTTGAGGGCATATAAGTTTATTCTACATTTTACCCCCTCTATCACTATTGCATCAGCACAGATGAAGCTGCCAGGGTGGGGTCTGCAAAGGAATGGCAATAGCTCAGGGCACATTCTGGTTTCAGACTTGGCAGTCCTTCAAATAATCTCACATAAACTTTTTATTAACAGACGTGAAGATTTTGTATGTGCCTTTTCAATACCTTTAAAACCAAAGTGACACCTTAGGATTAAAATGTCTCTTTAAGAAAAAAATGGAAAAGGTCACTCAGATTGGAGGAACTGTTGGCTAATGAGGAAATTGAATTGAGCATTGATAAGAGCATAAATTCCACAGTAAAATTCACTCTGTTTTTACTGTTGTAGTTAGAAGAGAAATCTGTACATCCTGCACTGCAAGAGACACCTCATATTTATACAGCTGCTGATTCCTTTGGGGCTTCATGAAGTATTTATCTTTTTAACATTTGGTCTCAGGGCATCAAGAATTCCTGAGATCCAGTGTCAATTTGCAAAGGAAATACAAATGGGTTTATATAAAAACTGGGAGTATTTTCAATTCCATCAAACCTTGACTGTGAAATTATTGCTGCAACACCATTTTCTTGTTACAGAACTACAATTAAATGCTTCATTTTAATTAAGCATATTTTGACAAAGCATAAAGGAATGAACTCTATTTTTCTCTATTTGTTTAGCTAACAGATGTCTTACTTTCCTCATTTTTCCTTTTCACAGCTTTACTGTTTAAATTATAACTTTGCTACTACTTTTACACATAGTAATTGACCCATGCACCAAAATTACACTGTACACTACTCATGGTTCTTAGTCTATATTTGCTATCTCCCTTTCTGAGTTTATTATGCAGCACTGAAACAAACCCTGCTTTTAAATATATGTCCAGAGATTCTACTCATATAAATGTAGCTTGCTATCAACTTTATTTAAATCTACAGATAATGTATCTCTGATGTATTGAGATGGCTTCCAGTATCTCCTAAATTTGTCAAGCAATAGAACTAGAAAAAGTAATTAAAGAAACACTGTTGATTTAGGGACCTGTAAGACTTGCTGCTCCTTACATCACTGGAATTAATTTTTTGGAAATTCAGCTGTGGTGAGCATTCTGCAAGCTCAGCTCCCAGTATGGCAGGGGAACTGGGGGAACAGGGACATTTTGGTGGAGTATTCTGGTAATTTCAAAATGGAGTTTGGTTTTACATTTTTGGTCTCACTTTTCAAGAATGTTCATATGAATCTAGAATGTTGGGAGGCATTTCCTCTCATAGGAAGAGTTGAAAGAATTAACACATCTGTTCAAATTTAACATTCATGGAACACAAAAATATTTCTGCAGAAGAGAGGGATGAATAAAAAGCCCAAGTTCATTCAAAAGTCACAGAATTAAAAAGCAGATGAATAGTTCCAAACCCCATCTACAGACTGGAATTTCTTGGCACCAAGCAACAAATTTTAACACTCACAAGGAGATTATTTTTTGAAACCATCATCTGCTACTACTGCCTGCTCACAGACTACTTGTACAGAAGAAAGAAAGAAGTTTAAATCTTTCTATTAACACTGCACTCATAACTGAGGTGAATAAAGTTTTTATCAATAATATTAAACTTATATTCTGGGAGGTGCCATGTCCTGCAGAAGCACAGAGGACTGTCACTGTCTGTGAGTGCACCAAAGATCTACGTGGCAGACAAGAGACAAGAAAAAAAAAGAAAGATCAAGGCTCTACATACATTTGTTTTCCCCGATGAGAAACAAAATATATCATGTCTTCTAGGAAATCATTTTCTTTCTAGACATTTCATGAAATGCTAATCTTTTAAATCATGGACAAAATTCTTGAATTGAATGCACAAGCCCCTTGTTTGAGTCCTAGCTGTGGAGAGATCTACTGTTATTCTGAAGAGTAACCAATTCATTCTTGTCTCCCCCTGCTCTGCCACCTGACAGAACTGTAGCACATGGCAACAGAACCACAGTCTTCTGCTTCTATTTTAGATTTTCTATATGCCTCAATAAAACTGGCAATTTCATTAAGTCAAAAGAGTGCTCTTTCAGAAACATTAAATACTGACTTCATTTAAAGATTTACTTGCTTGCCTGAAAAGGCTGGTGTTGAGAGCAGCTGTTTGTTATTGTTCTGGAGTTTCTTAAGGAACCATGGAAAACATTACTAAAATAGTAGAAAATAGTAAATAATATCCTGCTGATAGCAGGAATTACAACTCGTTCAGAGCGACAGAACTCCCATATTTGAGCCCTTTCCTTTCCTCTTTTACCAGATGGGGCCCTGACTTTCTGATCCTACAAAGATCAGCTCCCAGTCACTCCAAGGCTGTTGCTATAATCACCAGTTACTGCAGTGCAGTGACAGCTGTGCCTGCCCACCCTCAGGAAGCTCCTGATCAGGGGAGAAGTTGATCCTGGGCAGTGGTGAGAGGGGCTGGGCTCAGGGGCTCCTCCCTGCCCAGCAGCCACGCTGCCTTGGCTCTGCTCTGCTGTCACCCAGACACATCTCGGTGGCTGCACACCTTGTGCCATCCCAGGGCTCAGGAGCAGAAAGCCCAGGCTACAGGAATACTGTGAATCTGGAAGTGGCATCATTAAGGTTTCCTGTTAAGGTTGATGAGAAGCTCCTGGACCTTGAGTATGTGAGGCAATCCTTAAGTGTGGCAGAATCCCAGCAGATTAACACTTTGCAAGACAGTTCTGTGCACTGCTACCTGCCCTCCTTTAGCAAATTTTTCCCTCTTTCGTTGCATGAAATAGGCACAAATGGTCTCAAAAGTAACAAAAGCCATGAATGTCAGCTTTGTTGGATACTTTGGACTAATTTTCTGTACCTTTTTTATGAAGAAAAAGCTTTTAAACGTCTATTACATACACAAGAATGTCAAAATGTAATTTTCCTCTCATTTGCTGAATCATTTGAGTTTATGAACACCCACCCCTCCTAACTCCAGTACATGCTGTGCCATGTATTTCTGGGTGACATTCCGATGTCATGGCATTCAGAAATTCATTAGTGACATTTCAAAGGATGAGGAAACTATAAAGAGGTCTTAAAGCACCGAAGGATAAATAACACATAATCTATCATCAGCAAACTTGGTGAACCAGCTGATGGAGTGCAACACCTTTCCTGAACGGGGCAATATTGAATGCTGAGGGTCAGAGAGAGGTCTTCTCCTGATTTTTCTCTGTAGCCCATCACATGGGGAAACCCCAGTATCTCTAACTGAGAGAACTTTTATTGCATTGGCAGAACGGCATTGACAGAAGATCCTGACTCTTTGGGTGTGGAAGTGGGAAAAGTGGGAGAGAAGAACAAACTGATTTACCAGCCTAGAAGTGGGTTTTGGGGTTTTAATTTTCTTTTTAAAAATTGGTGAACTTTTAGGTATTAATTATTCAGAATTGATTATACCCACATTTCTGGCCCTTGCCTACAACTGCTTTGCTTCCTGCAAGGGTCACAGAAAATCCTGCAAAATCCTGAACAGTAAAATCCTGCAAATTCCTGATCTGTTCTCCTATTAACAGCATTGCAGCACATGGCAAAGAGAGGAGAAAAATAATTGAACATCAATCAAGATTACATTCCCATAAATTATCCACAATTATTTGACTTTTTAAAATCTGAGAAACCTCAGGATTGTGGAAGAGGCAAAACCTGTGCATGACATGAAGAATGTTCTGAAATAGTTCATTGTTTTTCTGGACTTCTAACTTGTTTAATTTAATCAGAAAAGGCATGGCTCCCCTGACTTATCTCTATGTGCTTCAGGCAAAGTTTGAAGAACTGAAAAATAGAAACAAAGGTGGCAGATCAAATAAATGATCAGCAGACCACACTAGAACAGATGGCATTTTCTGATTCAAGTATTTTTCTATTTTTATTTTGCTTTTTGTGGAAATAAAAACCTACTTAGCAGTCAGAATAGAAAAATGACAAAACTAAGGAAGTTATTAGCCAAAAGCTACAGAACAAGTGCTGACATTTCCCAGCCCCGTGGCAAAGAGCCAGTGAGGAGGGGAAGGTGAGGGTGCAGTGTCAGAGCTGAGCCCCACTGCTGTGCCAGGTGCAAGGCAGATCCTGCCAAGAGCCAGACGCCAGGAAAATGCTCTGTTCTTGCTCAGAAACAGGAGAAAGATGTTTCTCAAATCTCCTTTTATTTATCCCCAAGGGACAGTGCCATTTATCTGTCTCTTCTAAGAACATTATCTTAAAATAGAGGTATATTTAACAATCTTCATGCTCTTTCAAAGGTCGTGTGACAACACAATTTAATGAAAACAAAGCTATTATCATTTTTTGTTTCTTTTTATCTTTCCTCTAGCCATGCTTGCTTTGATACACCAGGCAATCAATCAAAGGCTGGTCATAAAAAGCATTTAAAACAAAAAAACAGACAAGGCTGAGATGTTGCCTTTTTGGTTTGATTTTTTAAAAATAAATAAATGTTTCCTTTATTTTCTCTCATTTGAGAAAAACCCCTTGTGAAGTCCCCTGGGCTATACTGTACTTAAATATTTATTCTTAATGTCAATATTTAGCTTCATTTTCAAACAACTGGGCACAGACTTGATAAAAGCATACTCTTCAAGTATCTTGTGCATAACCATCACAGTAATTTTGCAAATGGACTTTTTTTTCTATTAATATATTACTAATACCCAATATAATTTTCCAAGCTTTTTATATTGGTAAGGCATTCTTTTTAGCCAAACAGCAATTGATCTCTATCACAAAATAAAGGTAATTTTCAGTTAATGCAGCCACTTTGGAATAGGCAGCTCAGAGATTTTGAAAAACAGACATATTTTATGCTTTGGGTCTTAGGTTTGTCAGTAAAGGTTTGCACTTGCACTCAGAAGGAAATCATCCAGTTTTAGGTCATTGTCTTGCTCCGAGATTTTATCACGAAGTACAAATTTGTAGAAGGATTATGGGGAATGGACAGTAACCTCAGCTGAGCTGAAGACTTACCTTCTTATCACTCAGCCCAGTCACTTGGTCAACAAATTCCTCTTGAATCATAAAGGCAGCTAAGTTGGCAGTGTAACTGGCCAGGAAAATGACAGCAAAGAAAGCCCAGACTGACACCATGATTTTACTCGTGGTCCCCTTGGGGTTTTGCACAGGCACGGAGTTGTTGAAGACCAAGCCCCACAGTAACCACACTGCCTTTCCAATGGTAAAGGATGGTCCATGGGGATCTGCAATTCCAAAGAGCAGTTAGTTCATTTGCAGGCAAATTACTGCAACCCTTTAGTCCCAGAGACGTGGTTAGAAAATATTTCATATCACATATTACGTATTCACTGTACTCCCAACATAATCTCAGGGTTTACCGTAGGCACCCTCCATTGCAATAACAACCATTTCCACATTTTTAAACATAATTCAGCATTTTTCTACATGGCATATAGTTCAAACTTTTTAAGATGAAAATGGAAAGCACAGGTTTGGAGGAGAAGCAGACTGGTATGTCTCTTGCAGGAAGAAATTTGCCACAGCACTGCCCTGTCAGTCTGACATACGAAATAGAAAACTGGAGGTTTAAGTCTTAATGACTCAATTCTAGTACTTTTCTTACCCAAATTATTTTTATCATCCCCAGTCTTCCAACATTACGCTTTTTGAACATTATGTAAGCATATTTAAGATCAAAGTGTGTGAATGTGTCACCTACTTTTAAGCACCTTTGTACTCAGAGCATGAATCAGAAAGACAGCACAAAGGAGCTACCTGTATAGACGTGAAATTTAGAGCAGGCCAGGCTCTGGCTGCCACACATGCTCAGAGTCAGTTCTGCAGCTCCAAATGTGTTGACATTACAGGTAAAATTCTGTCCCAGCTAATCCATGGTGTAATTTTCGTTACTTCTATTTTCAGTCACCTTTTAATTCATCCCAAAGCTGGCAGTGGCCAGCACGCTGCCCCCAGCCTCACACAGGGGCAGAGCTGGATGAGCAATGTCATCACCCACTCCAAAGGCCTCGTTTGTAGAGCCCCGTGAGAATCAAGGGCAGTGTTTATTCTTACCCAGCCCTGGGTAAGTACAATGCAATCACACATTGCTCATCACCCAGACTCCTTGTACCCTCAACTGAGAGAAGCAGGCCTCCCCTGACTGTGACTCATTTGGCCTACTTATAATTATCCCTTTTTCAGTTAAACTGCAATTTAGGCAATAAGCTCTGATGCAGAAGTCTGTACTTTACCTCCTTCCCTGCCCTGTCCCCTTATCCAAGGGGATGCACATTACCAATAGAGATTTGGCTATTAATTTAACTGTAATTTAATAATAATTCAATGATTCCTAAAATAATAAAGCCCTAAGTGGGTATATTCAGTGCATGCTCGCATTTCATGTTAGAAATGCTCTCTAACAAATATTTCAACAATGAAGTCAAACTCTACATCTTAGATTATGCTCCTATTCTGCAGCAGCACTAGGAAAATAGAGTGCAGTAAAATAAACATTATGGAGCTGATTTTTGGTTTATGATACTACCTTCTAGACACATTTAGGACTAAGCTGATACAGGAATAATGTGTATTTTTCTGAGCAACAGTATTACAGAAATTATATGCCAAGGGAGCAATCTAAAGTTCTGTTTATGCACTGGAGATTGTATCACTGAGCTTCACCCTGAAAAAATGCCCAGGGAAAGGAGAAAAGACAAATAAAATTTATTTTTAAAAAATATTCCAGGTTTGAAATTAATGGCAGCTGGATTTGTGGTGAGTCCTTAGAGCTAAGTTGGGATGGTCTAGTGCCATAACATGTCTTTGTAGCTGTAAGTACACTAAATAATCAATTCAGGCACATGAGGTGGGACAGAAATTAACAGCCAAGTCCCTGGATCCCCAGTGTCTATATTCACCTTTGATTTCCTCTCTTTTAACACAGTGTTTATTTCAGACAGATTTTGCATATTTACCATCTTATTAAAATGATAACATCACCTGACAATTACAATAATCCACTTTTTCAGGGAACAAGCCAGCCATTATCTAGAGGAAATCATTTGCTGTTAATAGTGCCCAGAACTGTGTTCACCAAGCTGGAAGATTTCTCGTTATAAAACAAGGCAAGAATGATGCAGAAATTTTTAAAAAGGCTGAACTCTCAAATGCCAGTTAAGAAACGAGAGGATGAGGGCATCGAGAGACATGGAATCCTCACTCTTGAGCCAAAGTGCAGCTTTCACTGAGAAAGAGCTAATACAGAGCTTGCCTAGTTTGAAAATGAAGTTTCTATACCCGAGGATACTACGCAAAAGGAGTGATGCCCTTCTGCCAGAGGCCTCCTTTCAAGGCTAAGAGTTCATCTGACTTCTTATAGGGACTGTACAAAACTATGTACAATGTAACTGCTATTTTTCAAATTGCTCACCAGACTGCAGGATTTTAAAAAACTTTCTCTGAACTGGCCATGAATTCATAATAGTCAGGAATGGAACACATTTCACTGCGTTTTTTAAGCTGACACTTTACAGCTGATGCCATGTACTAAGCAAACATTGCCTGAATAAAACTCTCTCTGACACCCCTTATCCTTCTTTATGTCTTTATTCCATTGAACCAGAATACAAACATGAGCATATAAGCCTCCAAGAAATCATACTTTAAATGAGTAACATAAACAGTTTCATAGCTAATTTCACTAGTTTATTCCTATGTTATGTTTATTTGAAAACACGGAGGGCCAGGGCTGGGAAATACATGATTTTTTTATAGCCATGGGGTTGTGTAAAATGCAAATCTTACCTCTCCCTTGTGCTAAGTTCCTGTTGTATCCTACAGGACTGAAGTACTCAAATATAAAGACAGCCATGGCGGACACGATGAGAAGCATCACAAACATCATCACCCAGACAGAAGCACTAAAAGGCTCTGCAGCAAAAGAGGAGAAACAGAAACACAGTTCATTAAACCAGTCACAGCACAAGAATTCTAATGTCCTCGTCTAGGCAAGCCCAGCAGCTTCCTCTACATTACCTTTTTCCAGGAAAAATGCTAGCAAATAACTAAGTAGTAATACATAATGAACTGCAGTTTGTATGTATATAGACAAAATCCATGCAGGCAAAAGCCTAAATGTAAGTAGCAATTAAAAACAAAAGGCTGCACACTTTTCTTTGACACTGAGTGGCATATAATTGGTTTGACTCGCTGCTTATTCAGTCCACAATCAGGTTGCTGTGCCTATTCATCCTGTGATATACAAATTTATCAACAGAATGGTCCAACCACTATGACTGTGTTTCTGCAAAGCAAAAGCAATTAAGCATATGTTTAATACATTTGGTAATTCAGTGACGTAGACATCTCCCATTTTCTATCCAACAAAAAGTGTTAGAAGAGGAAAGATAAATATCTGCATTCAAACGAAATGCTTTTGTTTCAGGATTCTTTTCTCTCTATGTTTACTTTCATCTACCTGCAATGAAGATAATGTTTTTATCTATTGCAAACACATCCTTTTGAAAGTCTCATCTTGGAGCAAATTACTGAAATCAAAAGGGTTTATGGAAAATCGAATGTCAGTTTGAAAGACAGAGGAACCCTAATTAAGTAAAAGAAGTAGGTTGGGGCATAAAACTAAAAGCAGTTTCAAATACCAGATAAAGCACCAACTTTTTGAAAGGACTGGATATCAATATCAAATATCATTTTTCCCAGCCACAGATTCTCTGTCATTTCAGGAGTCCCTGTGGTAGCTGCCATGGTACAAGAATATCTGTACAATGAGCATGGAAAAGTAATATCTCTTTATCAGGCCAACTTATTTGGGGCACTTAACATCATAACTTGTGCAAACAAAGCAAGTGTGAGCATGCTCTGAAGTGTGAGAAAACAAATCTTAGCACACTATTTCTAATTAGGACAGAATCAAGACACACTTGAAATTACAAAAAAAATTAGTGTGTTCAAATACTTTACCTGTTTTTGAAAGCCCAAGGAGTTCCTCTCTTGTAGCTTTCTCATTCTTTGAATTTAAGATTAGAATCACTGAAACGTTTTCCCTCCCAGCAGGAAAGGACTGTGAGTTGAGGTGTGCTAAACCCAACAGCCCCACCTGAGCCTTGCCCAAGCTCAGATGCTTCACCCAGGATAGAATGAATGCAATCCTTTGTTCCCAAGACCAGAAAATTCAGGAGAGATCTTTTGTCTTTGCTATGATTTCTTCAGAAATTTTGAACTAAGACAGGACCAAATAACAAATAGCCCCACTGGTGATTTTGGATGGTAACTACAAAGGCAAAGCAGGGATATTTTAAACCAAACTGTTTTCCTCCTGCAAAGGGGCAGTATTTTTTTAAAATTTTTAGGAGGCAGAGAAAGATCTATGTAAATGTAGCCAGGGAAAGGACATTATGTTGCCAAATACAGTTTAAAAATATTTTCTGAATTCAGTTATTAAGTGGATTAAATTGGAATTCATGTAGAACTACCAGAAAATTTTGACAGCATTCTCACAGAAGAAAGCAAGGCTGATAAAACCCTTATCAAAAGCAACAGTGTAGAAACAGCAATGGTAATTTGTCAAAATCTAAATAAGGCAGAGGGCAGAACAAGCCAATGTACAAAAGTGAGCTATAAACAAGAGTTTAAGCAGAATTCTCTTTAATAATTTAAGGAGTCTGGTAATGAGGTGGAGGATTAATAGAAGCAATAGGAAAACAAAAAGCTATTTGGAATAGCAAGCAGTAAGATTGAACAAGTACAAAATCAACTGAATAACAAAGTCGATCTTCCTGTCATAGCAGAGATCCAATTACACATTCAGCTCTGTGCTTTGATTCTCAAAGGACAGAAGGGGAACTTCCCTCAGGCAAGCAGCAGGTTTTAAAGGAATTTTCAGCAAAGCTATAATATGGCAGAAAAATACTAATATATGACTTGTCAGTGTATATTTCAAATGACTGACAACGGAGAATATCAAGCAAGGAAAAAGATGTCTTTGAGTCTTACCTCCCACCACCAAAACCAGTGCTTAAGGAATACATTAATAAAGAGAAGCATAGATTTTCTATTCCATCAATGCCTCCAGAAAAGAAAACTGACCTCACCTATGAACTCTCCCTCTGAAAAAATATAGAAATGGAGATTTGAGGTTTCCCTTTTTTTTTATTTGGTTGTTTAAATAAAGGTGAACCAAAACTCAACGGAATCATTAAAAAAAACTATTTTTAGATCTAGTATATATAATTTCTAGTACAATGTGAATATGTTTTAATGTGGATAAAATTCTCATTTGAAGGAGACACATCAGAATCAGAACACAGCAGATAACGAGGAAGAGGCTGCCACAGCTCATCAGTTACTCAGATCCATTGGACACAACAACTGAGTGGAAAAATCTAGTCACACAAAATCCTGTACTTGTCCACATCCATAGAAACAATTCACAAACCCAGATATTTCAGGAACTGTAATCAAGTGCTATTCTTTAAAAATAATATTGTCTTTGACAGATTTTTAAAAAAACCTCTAAAGGAATGATGTAAGATTACTCTCAGACATTCACTTAATTGAAACAAAATCAGTCTGTGAATAAATTCAGTTATCTGCCTGATAGTATTTTGCAAGGCAAAACATTTTACTACTACGCACACCTCATCAAAATACAGAGTCAATTCCAGCAAACTGGCAGCTTCATCTACGCCTGAAAAAACCAGAGCACACTTCCGAGAGCATGGACTTGATTTATTGGTGCAGTAAATCAGATTTCTTCAAAAGTAGAGCCGTTTTAGAGAGCTTTATGAGATGGGGTTATTTTCGTTTCTTTTGAATTATATGAGCCTCCAACTAAACCAATAACATTAGATGCATTTTAGAAATCTAGTAACTCTGTTGCTTGTGAAAAATGCAACCTTCTCTTTTGATGGTGGCTGTAAACAGGTTTTTAAGAGATAAGTAAAAAATCAACTGCACTTGCACTTCAGAAAACACCCCAATACTTATTTCCAATAGTCATTTGAACATACTGCAACTGCAATTTAAAAAATGAACTTTACAACTCAATGACTCAAAGAAATGAAAAGATACTCTCTGAGTCTTTCCATTACAAGTACAGTTTCTGGAAATTTCACTTTAAAGTCTTTCATTCATATCAAACATCAACAAAATCTGCTTAGGTATCACCACATTTGGGAAATTATTTGATTACTCACTGTGTTATGTTTACTTGCATCATCTCTGTAATGTGCTTTTATGGAACAGATATGAGAAGTAAGATCTGTGTTTAAATGATGATCCTTGTGTAAGAAAATTCAATTATTTGCCTGCTTGTATCTGATACTACACCACTAATCTTCTCTTCAATGTGTATGAGCAACTTCAGGGGGAGTGAAGAACTTCCACTTAGCAATTTAGAACTGGCCTCACTGCTGACCCAATGGACTTGAACATCCTAAACCGTGCCCTAAGATATCTGGAATATACTGATTTTTCATTTTTCCACTTAATGATTTTAGTGTCACTATTCCTGTACAAGATATCTTTAAAAACAGTGGGCCTAAGTACATTATGAAGAACATAACAGCATTTTGGGCACTTCTTAACCACCTCATGGCTCATTCTCTTTTCAGCTTCAGGTAAGTTCAGGACAAATTCTAAGGGAAACTATAAATACTAAAAGAGGAGAGGGAAATAATGAAAGGGAAAATGCATAACTGAAACAAGGAGGGTATGAGCAAAGAACCCAGAGTTTTTGTTTCCATATCCCATCTCCTCTCTGCCCAGCCTTTCCTTTCTTTGCCATACCTCCACTGTTCAGCTGCATCAATGGAGAAAACACTCAGCTCCCCAGTGCAGTAGTGTGGTGTTCAGAAGCCAGGGGTGACTGCTATCAAACTAGCTCTAAATTATATCTAAAGATAAGGAAGTCGCTCTTCAACTCTACCATGGATTTTTTCAATTATTTGGTGAATATTAAAAAGATATTAAACCAGTTATGATGGGCTAAACAAGCATAAATGTAAGGATACAGGGTTAAAGATGTAATTTTCCTAACTGAAGATTTTAGGGGATTCTTTTTCATAATGAAATCACTGTCATTGGTTTTCACCCTCAGCATTAGAAAACAACAGCACTACCCCCACATGCTAATGATCATGTTAATGAGCACATCAACGCAGCACAAAATTCAAATAACAGAAATGCACTACATGTGTACTACACATCTTAACAAACAATTAACTCTACCAAACTCCACAGAAATGCAATTGGATCACCTGGATGGGTTGGGGGATCATACCTAGGAAGGCAGACGGTGACACCGTGCCGTTGCTCCGGGACACCATCACGCTGATCCCAGTCTCAACGAACGGCACCGAAAAGTCGACGACTTCCGAGCGCTCCTCGTTGATGGTGAGAGAGCCCACAGCCATCACTGCCCGGTGATACACCACCTGATCCACAGGGAGAGCACACCACCAGTGTCACTCAGCAGAGACACCTCATTCCTCCAAAAGAGCTCAGCCACACATTGCTGAGTTCTTACTTAAGGCCTCTTTTATCTAAATGAGAACTTACTTCACCAATCATTCCATTCCACACGTTATTGACTTTTTTGCCATGCTTCCCATTCGTCACCAAGTACAGGTCATACGTGAACTTGACAGTTTTAGACAACTTCTTCAAGATATCGATGCAGAATCCTTTGCAGCACTTCTTTACATTGGTTCCCTCATTAGTTTTGTTGCTGTCAACAGAGAAGACACACATAAATGTTCCTGCTGGGAAAAACAGAGGCAGCGCAACAGCAAGATACAGCACACTGTGAAACAGCATTTTGCCACGCTTGTAAGTGACCACGTTTTTCTGAATCAAGGGAAAAATAACCCACAGGATGCTTTTATAGCTATATGGTGTTTGCAGCTCCTGCTAATCACAACAGGAGCTTGTGAGACACAGAGACAGAGTTACCTCACACAACACCTCTCTGCTCCAGGATCCAGCCCAACACACTGCACTGCTCCACCAAGACATGCAGCCTGCTCTTACTAATCTCTCTCTTAGGATTAGATTAAACATTTATTACTTTTACTCTCAAGACATCAGACTACATGTCATTTAGTAATTAAAGAACATGTAAGCTATAAAAAGGCACAGCAGTTCACCATGCTGGAAATGGATGCATCTTCTCAAAGTGCACCTTTCCCTGCACTTGGAAGTGAATTTCAGGCTGCCTTTAAGTGCAAGAATGCAAGTTTTCTTGTCATCTTTTTTTCTTAAATGTTCATTTTGTGACCTCTAGAACCTTTTAAGCATCTTCAGAAGGCAAGGCAGTGTCTTAGAGCCTTTGGAAAAATTCAAAATTAAAATAAAACTAGTTTAGAACTTCACTAAGTACAGTTATGTAAACAAAAATAAATTTCTCTGGCCTTCAGGAGGCATGTACACAACCATTTATCAGTCTCTGGAAATCTTCAGAAACATGCATCATATTCCCTAACACCTGCTCAGTAAAAATCCTGTTATATTCAGCTCATAAATACACAGATCAAGGCATAGAGCAGGTGAAACACCACTGACAAATATGCATTGAAAACTTTTCCACTGATTTCCAATGCCTGCTCCAACGTTATGGAGCACTGAAAGAAGGGGACTTTCCTCTTGACAAAAATCACAATGGTATTTTATGCTGGAATAGTTTTTCTACAGCAAATTTCAGCATAAACTTACATTTTCATTAGGAGACAACTTCAAATTGTTACAAACTAATGAAGGCAGGCGTATCTCAACATAATTTGAAATAATTCAAAGAGGACTCATTAAAACATCCCATTTTGGAACACAATCTTCTTCCATGTGACTGAAACGGGCTAATTCTCGTTGACTTTGAATTTACTCTAAACTTACCATCTCGTTAATAATTCAATGTGACTTACAAGTGTATAACCAGACCCTCTCAACTTCTTAAAAAGGAGGATGTGGGGAGNGCAGTGCATTGACTCACTTAAGTTTCACGAATTTCCGGCAGGGCACGGTGTTCTTTTGGCAGCTCTCCATCAGAGGATCCACATCCTCCACGATGACAAAGGGAGCCTCCTCCAGGGTGACAATGCTCAGGTGGTTGTCGTCGGGGTCGCTGTCTGCGAAGGAGCTGTACCTGGGCCACACTGAGTACTTCAGGCTCAGGGAGTTGTTCTCCCACTTCCCCACCTGAAAGGCCAAGATCCACAGGCTGCTGAGAGCTGCTTGCTGGTGTTTCACAGAGGGGATGGGATATTAAACGGGCTGGGATACAGGTACAGGGAATTACATGGCCAGGACAGCTGTTTGGGGGTTTTCTTGTTAAAATTACTTTTAAATTCACTATTAATGGCATGAAATGAGAAAATGTACAGAGGTAAAGACAAATAAGGTAGCACTATTTTAATGGGTAACTGTTTTATACAGACTGGACATCATCACTTAACATGATCTATCACCTGGCTATAGGTGCACCGAAATTTGACATTCAGCATTTCTATTTGAGCCAGAACAGCAACCAGATACTCTGTTTGTAACCAGGACCCATGTGAAGCAATAAAAAATTATTTAAAAATATTAAAAAAAATCAACCAACCCCAAACAAAAACCCCTAATTCACACTCACATCCAACCGATAACAAAAATATCATAATGTCATTTCTGTATCTCCCCAAAGAGAAGACTCTTCTGTTCTAATACACTGGAGAGCCATTGTGAAAGCCTTTATCCAGCATTCCATCAGAGCCAGACCAAACCTCATTTTTAGTAAGAATTTTTATTAGAAATAGTTCTGATTAGAAATAAATATTTAAATATTTTATCCTGCTTTAGTAATTCCAACTGTTGGGTAGGTTTAAGAAAGCAAACCCCACTGCACATGAAATTTATTTACTATTATAAAATATCCCTTCTAAATTAACCCATATTTCCTTCCATTTCCAGATCACCAGAAGGAGGTTTATGATTTAAATATTTTTGAGTGTAGTGTTTTCATCCTCAGATTGTTTAACTACTTTCTATCCACAAATCTAATTACATGTTTTATCTGATGACAGATAACATAAATGAGCTAGCAATCCACATAATTTATAACCTAATGCATTTTAATAATTCTTGAGTTGCTTAAGCTAAACAAATGACAACATAATCTGACTGTTAAAACATTTCTTTTGAAAGGAAAATGCTGGGAATTAATGGACTTGGGTCCTTAAAAAAATTTAAAATTTTTCACCTATGTTCTCTCTTCTAACAACTTGAAAGTTAATCACCAAAATTCCCAAAGGACATTATTTATATCCATTTCTATTTAGGGAAGCCTATAAGCACATGACCTTTGCAGTTTCCTTTCCATCTTGCTTATAAGTCAAGATGTTTTACTGAACTTTAATGTGGGAGGCAGAAATGGCAAATCTCTACTCACTTAAATTAGGAAATTCAAAATACCTCAAGGAAGTAGGAATTCTCACTCAAATCACTGGGAAGTGCATATATGATTACTCTTTATGTACATTTCCAGCATGAAATTTAACCAAAATGAATGGACTAAGCCTTTAGGAGAAAATCTAGTTCAGACACAGGGAATCAATGTACTGTTTCTATAAATAAACAGTTTAATTGTCAAGGTATGGAGCCTAGTGGCAGTGACAGCAGCGTGTGCTGCTTTACGTGAGCTCACACGGTGTCGTCACAGCCCTGAGTACAACGTGGCCATCTGGAATGGGGAGGATTCCAGCCAGCCCAGGACCTCAGACAAACAGCAAGCGTGCCAAGGAACACGATGGATTTCAGAAGTGGAAAATGTGCCCAACCGTCTGCCTATTCCAAGCACCAGAAGGAAATGTGAAGGCATTTGTGTGGTCAGGAGTGGCAGCTCTGCCTTCCCAAACCACTCAGTGCAGGATGCTGGGAGGAGGCAGATCCTGCTCCTGAGGCACATCCCTCTGCCAGCCACCCCTGCTCCCGAGGCACATCCCTCTGCCAGCCACCCCTGGTCCTAAGGCACATCCCCTCTGCCAGCCACCCCTGGCATTTGTGTCCCTGTCACAGGGAGCAACAAGAACCAGCCCAATGAGGTCACCTGTCCCAACCAAAACCACAGTGTGGTTAACAACACTTCGGTGTTGTTAACAAAACCCTGATACTCTTCCTACTTCAATGGGGGGCAACTCCATTTTACTGTTCTGAGGGGGATATAAGCAGACACATTTTTAAATGCCTGGATCTGGGGAAATGCTAATTTCTTTTGAGAGCTGCATCTATAAAACTGCTGTGTTGAAGTAATAAACACAGAAGTATGTATTTGTAAACCAAACGTTTTTTAAAAGGAAAAATTCAAGCTGAGGGTAACACGCTAAAAATGCAGACAGGCTCCATTACAGGACTGTCCAAAAGTGCATGCATATACATTTACTGTACTGTATAGAAATGCCACCAAATACTCAGAGACTTATGAAAAACTTCTCTCATTCCTAATTATATTGATGGCAGTAATATGGCCTTGATCCCAGAGAAACAGAAAAGGTGCCCCTCACTTGAAAAAAGGGTAATAAAAACATTTTTAGGACAGATTGTGTCACAAACCATAGAAATCCTCATTTATGGCCAAAAGAATGGAAATTACAATAAAAAATAGTTTCAATAGTGAATCAAACCATTCAATGTAGGTGCAAAACTCATCTTAAAGTACAGACATGCAATGGTACAAATAACAATTGCATTTCTTCTGAACTTGCACATTTTTTCCCTATTTTCTCCCTCTTCACATGCAGTCTGGAATATTCCCTTTGGTTTAATCTTTACAGGATGCAGGAGGGAAAGGGGAAAATAGCTGAGAGCATGGAAGAGCTTGTTTGAAGTCAGAGTGAATTAGCAGTCACAGGGTGCTCATCTCACCCACCTAAAGCACCTTTAAATCTGACTCTGGCACATGTGTTTTGACCACCTCATCCAAGCCTTTGGAAGACTGCAGTCAAGGAGGGTGATAATGAAGAATTTGGTGTGTTTCTGTGTGGCACAGTCACCACAGAGTCCCCCTCCCACTGCATCCTAAAGAAGCCTCTGAACAACGTAAGGATGATTGACACAATCCTGCTCACACACCCTCACAGAGGCCATTGAACCAGAGAAAAACAGCAAGGCCAGATCCTGAGCAGAGCTTCCCCGTGTGCCAACGTTGGCACAGAAAGAGAGTCTGTCACACCAGCATATCTCACCAAAAACAAACAAATACCTCGGTCCTGCCACCCTCCTCCCAGCAGATGGGAACTGTACACAGCACACACTCATCATCCCTTTGTAAGGAAAAATGTTACATGACATCAGGGATACTAAATGCACTCAAAGGACTACCCAGCCAAGCCTTTGGAAGATTATCAGGGATGGTCCTGTTACATTAAACACACATACATTTCTTAACTGTCCCAGTTAAGAAAATAGTGCTGAGCAAATTCAAAATCTAACCCATCTTGCTTTATTGAAAAACTATTTGCTACTATTTTTTCATTACACTTTTCCACTTAAGAAGAAGAGGCACTATGGAAGCTTTAAATCAATAACCAAAAAGCTAAAATAGAGTTTGTCAGGTTAGCAATAACAGCTGCAGAACAAAGCACAAGAGCAAAACCCTTCCTCCAGACAAGCATCTGCTGCACACCTTCTGCTGCAAACCTTTGTGTCACTTTATGTTTCTGAAGGGCCATATTTCACAATGGCACTCTAAATTTAAATGACAAAATAGTCCATGTCTTATTTATAAGAAGTGTTTTACAGTCCTGAATGGTTTGAAGACGTCCATTTAAAGACTTTGAAGTTTTCAAAATTTGCTGCAAAATCTCATATGGGGAATGCAAATGTCCTGCTCTTCCCTCATGGCTGCTGCTGACGCCATCAGGAAGGCACCAGTCCTGTGACCAGCAGGGCTCCAAGGAAAACACAGGACCCAGAGAGATTATAAACAAACAGCAGGATTAAAAAAAGCTATCACCTCCTGCAGGCTCGTTTTGCAATATGGAATTATTAATTAGCACTCACCAAGTCCTCAGTGGCTGGTACAGTTTTGGTTCTGGGCAATGTCCCAGATAACTGTGCAGCGCCAGAGTTCAGACTCATGCCAGAGAAGCCATTTTATGAGTTGATTATGTCATTAGAAGGGAAGAGAGCCAAACAAATCGACAGCTCCTTCCTCCACCTCCCAGTGGGGGAAGACTTTTTGTCACCTCTTCACTCAGTGAAGACCTTCCAGCTCTCCAGAAATGTCCAGACAGACACAACTTTACCTCCAGCAAGGGAGAGCTGTCCTGAAAGCCTTCCTGTCCTCTAATATATGCATGTAAAGAACAGTGGCAAAGCACAGCACCTCTGCTCTCCATGGGAGTTGTGATTCCCTTATATCAGCAGAGTCCCATCCTCCTCGGGAATACATGATTTAAAAAATGCTGCATAATAATTGGTGCAATTCAAACAATTCAGCACAGTAAAGGTCAAAGGCCTTTAGGCTAAGCAAAAGCTCACTGGTGCAATATGCAATTTTCAGCCAACAGTGTCAGAATAGGCATATTTACAGGAAGACTAAATACACAGAACAACAAGGATGAGATACAGGGAATGACAACCCAACAGATGTTAAAGAGCACACTGCTGCTTCTGCTACAGGCAAAAAGAATATATCACATTACAACGCAGAGCTACTGACAAAAGATACCCCAGCAAATAGATGATTAGCTCAGGCAATTTCATCTGTTCTAGTTAAAATATCTGCATTTCCTCACAAGTGTTATGGAATGTCTGTCATGAGACACAAGATCCCTCAGCTGTCATGACCCTAGCTCAAATCAATTGAGATTTCACAAGAAATTACCCTGGAGCACCTCACCGATTTTTTTTTACCCCCACAGTACTCTGACAAAAAGCTCTGTCAGAAATCTGCCCAAGCACTGGGTTTCTCAGCTCCTGCCCAGTGAAGTCACCTCCACAGTCAGATCCAGGAGCTGCCTTTTCTGGGCTACATGATGGTGGATGTTGGTAGCCAGATGGAGCTCTCTGTGAAGACCTTGGTTCATTTATTCCAGGCAGGAATCATGCACCCTCTGCCCACTCATTCCTACTCAGATACAAATGTGTACAACCCCACACAGAGTTTGTAAATCTGGCATATGCTGCTTAATCAGAGCAAAATCAAGTTCTGCATTAGTAGAAAGTTAAAGATGACAGGCTCTGTTTAGAATAAACCTGATATAAGTAGTAATTCCTGCAGTGGTGTTTAATTAGCAATTGTGCCATGTAGTACACAAATTCACCCAAAATACAAACCACCATGATAATTTTATCTCTATCTACCTGGGAGCACCAGTAAAATTATTTTTACCCTGGAACTCATTTTTACACTGGGAACACACTCATCTTTAAATACAGTCCTCCCCACCTTACTTAAAATATGTGGTATGCACTGCTAATTAAACTGCGTACTTTTGCCACTGCTAATCATATTCTAATGTATGATTTTAATATTGGATTGATTTAGTTTATTTCCAGATTTTAAGAAAAAATATTAATTAAAAATCAAAAAAGCCAGACTAGCAGCCTGTGAAGTTGGCAGCTCAGTGAAGTTGATGGGCCAGGTGAGACATCCAGACCCCAGCTCTCCGAGGTGTCATTAACAGGGGAGCTGCAGCTGGGGCTGCTGAACCTCTCAGGGTTGTTGAGCACTGGCACAGTGACCCTGCAGCACTTTGGTGATGTTTGGGGACACTGTTAACTCTGGTAAATTTTTCAAATTTCACTTTAACAAGCACATTAAGCTTGTCTTCTTAAAAATCTCTTGCCTGAGAACAGCATCCTCTTTGCCTGTCAAGATCAGCAGCAAGGATGTGAATGTCAGTGTCAGAAGTTTGAGTAGCTGCTTTAGGATCTGTCAAAATATCTTGCTGGATGCCTGTGAAACATGCCCAAAAAGTGATTTTCAGTCTTCGAACTATTATCATCCAAACAGCTTTTTTCAGCATCTAATATGGGACAAACCCCTCAGTCAACCCCATTTACATGTGAAGTTACCACCTCAAAGTTTCAATACTCAGTCACTTGTAAAGGAAAAAGAACCTATTTTCCAGGAGGTGAGATATATGCTCTCCAGCTATGGTTAGTGGCTTCTCTATAACCTCAAGAATTAAGTAAAGTAAATAAACTCTGAAACCAAGGAAAAATCGTTTTTGAGTAAAAGCAGATTAAAACCAAAGAAACATTGTTTTAATGATAAATCTTGAATTTCCAGGAGAATAACAGGTAAAAATATCTTTGCATAAACCACAATTCCTCTCTTTCCACATAATAATAAAATAGCTACTTGTAATATGTACATTAGTTACATTACAAGGATTAATAGGCTGTTGCATTGCCATTTTTTGACATGAGTAAATCATTTAATTAGATACTAAGACTTTATTTTTTCCATATAGGATTGAGGATAGTTAATAAGACTTCAACAAAACCCTTCTGTGGTACTCCCTGCTACACTGTAAGAGAAAGGAGAAGCACGTGCCTGCCCGGAAACTCAGAGCAGCAAATGTTAGATCTCAGATGAGTAACTTTGACAGTTTTGAAATTGAGCAAAACAGCTCAAGGAGAAAGGAACAAGAGGAAAGAAATTGCCTAAGAGATATGGGGTAAAATGTGCAACTTGGAGAGAACATTGAGACAACACTAGAGAGCTGTTCAAATAAACCATGTGGAAGGGAAGGGCCTCTCAATCTCTGAGTCAATGGAGCTGAAGCGCAGAGTGACACTCTGCTGAAAAGACCTGGGGTGTGCCCAGACAGCCCAGAGCTACGTCCAGCTTTCCAGGATAATTGATTAGTCAGTTTATTTGTCCTCATCCACAGAGCCAAGGATCAGCCAGTGGTCAGAAGAATAACTCTGGTGGTGACAGAGCGTTCTTGGCCGCCTTTCACTTCTCCCCTCTGACATAATTCCTAATTAAACCTGGCCCCCTTCCCACAGCCCAGTGCTGGAGCAGCAGCCAGCAGAGCTGCCCTGCCCACGCCCCTCGCCTGGCCTGCCTCCAGCAGGGCTGCAGAGCAAGGACCACACACCATCACACACATCCATCTCTCTTCTTCCTCCCAGAAGCCCCTCAGCCCTGACAATGAGCAGGAAGGGATTCACCAGCTGGAAAACTGCACAGCTAAACCAAGGATCAGCCTCCAGAGAGCCCCTGAGCCCAGCACTGCAGGTGGGGTGGGCACTGCTGCCATACAACACCTGTGGGCAGGCACAGCACCACCTGCCCCAAATCCTCATCATCCAACAGGAAAGTCACTTGAAGGTTAAAACAGGCTCAAGTTATTTCTTGGAAATAATGTTGGTTCATATATCCAGTATTTCTTTGCTGCTCTTTTCAAAAACATCAAACCCATCTCTCCTTGTCCTTTGAATGGTCTCTTTAGAGAAGTTTCAAGGTACAAAATGTATGAAATTATTTTAACATGAGCATTGTTGGCTGCCTCTTTGAGCATTTTCTTCCTTTGGCACCTTGTACCAATAATATTCCCCAAACAGTATATTTTTTCCAGAACATTATATATGATATGCAGACTGTTGAAGAATTTTAAAATAGGGTAAGAAATTTTCATAACAGTTAGTGAGCAAATGATTCCTCCAAAGATTCAGATTGACACATTTGGAGAGGATTAAATTTATCCAGAGAATTAAATTTGCATCAAATGAACATAAAGAAATACACAGCATAATCTAGGACTACTTTCTGTGTTTTTGCATGACTAGCATATTTATTGAGATGTCCTTCAGTAATTCTGATTTTGTCATTATTATTCATCATCATGAAGAATCTTGTAGTCTTATAAACTGGAGTTTTAAGTTGATTTAATGGGTTTTTAGAACTATAACCAAAAGAATTCATAAATTTCAGCAGCAATTTAGACAATGCAGAATCATGTTTCATGAATTTAAAATAAAACTGATGGATGATATAGATGTATATTTTCCTACAGCCTAATATTAAAAACAGTTTCTTAAAACAAATTTTTAGAACATAGGGCCACAGCCTGCAAAACTCAGAGCCAAAACAATCACAGGCTGAGATTGGAGTTTTAAAGAAAATATGCTTGTGATAAACTTTTTCATTTATTACTTGCATGTATGATTAACTTTGATGTTAAGATATTTTTTCCCTTCTAGTTTCTCTAGAAGTGTGTGGAATCCAGGAATCCACTTGTCTACCTGGATTAGTCAAGGTTCTGAATTTTTAGGCAAATATTGACAGGATTATCTCCAATTCAACAGGAACTTCACAGGGGTCTCTTTACAAAGTGTACTTTTACTCTAAAATCTGTCAAAAAATACAAAATCAAGCAACTAAAAGGACTGGAATTGTCAAGATATAAAAATCCATCCAAATTCAAGGATGGACCAAGCTTTTGGACATTTTTCAGTTATCCATTTCATTTTAATAAGAAGAACTGTACGTGCAAGGTGTGTCTCACAGAAACCTGAAATCCACGTGGCTTGTCTTCACTGATCTGCTGCTCTGCCTGTTAAAACTCATCTCTGTGTGAGTAAAACTCTCTCTGGTGCAGTGCTGTGACCAAGCTGCTAGGGCAGATCCCCTGGCACGTGTGACACTGATCCCTCCCCGTCCCTCCTGGCCCCCAGAGCAGCGCTCACCTTCTCCCACTCGCGCTCGTTGTTCAGCACGATCACCACCAGCCTCGGGTGTGCCTGGTACCCATCTGCCGTGAAGGACAAATCTCTGCCTTCCCACGTCACATTCATCATAAACCTGGAAGGCAAGGAAGAAAAAAAGTTCGTTGAAAAATTAATGGGCTGTCCAGCAGTTAATGAGCAGCAAGTTCAGGCACCAGAACCACTGATTAAATCCATGCCCCCGACCCTGCCGGTGCTGTGGAAAGCCTGTGCTTGCAGCATGGGGAGTCAGGGCATTTCAAGGCAGCTCATAGCTCAAGACAAAGCAAAATATTGTTTATGTATGAATTATAATGCAGACATCATTTTTAACAGCTTCCACATTATATATGAATAATCTCTCCCCTCCATGAATAATCCTTCTGGCACTTTGCACAACCTCCCCAGCTTTCCAGGAGCATGTTAAACGAACCTACATCACCTCTGTGTGTAACACTGTGCTGTTGTGTCACTGAGTAATACTCAGAGCAAAGTGCATCCAGTCTGCCTTCCCCTGTTCAGACCTCCCAGAGTCCTATCAGCTCTTCCCAAAACTGCACCTACACACAGTGTTGTGACATGAGGATAAATTCCACTAATGCCAAAACCAGACATGAAAGCTTTGAAGGTGTTGGCAAATATTTCAGTTCAGTAATTTCAAAAGAAAAAGGATTTATGTTTTATTCTTTTGTATGTAACAATATGTTATGTTTTATTCTTTTGTATTTGACAATGGTTTTCAAAAGACATATAAATTAATTAGCATTTTGAATACGAGAAAAAAATAGAAGGACACAGAATAAAATGTACAAGAAAGAGACACACTTTTAGTGTAAGCCTGACAGGGCTATCCCACAAGTAAGAGGTCAAACTGCAATTCAGAATCTTGGGAAGAAGATAATATTTACCCAGTCCATGTCTTTGGCCTGAAGTATTCACATTGAATTGCACTGAATTCTCAGTGTATTTAATTGAAAGAAATTCAGCCCAAGACTGATGCACACAGAAGTGCAGATGTCCATCCTACAGAGAGATGTGTTCTGAAGGGCAGAGATTTACTATTCTTCATACATTACCTGTAGTGCTTTACCCACAAGAAACTGAAACTGTTTTGCGTGTTTGTATGGGGGTGAAGGGTTTTTTGGTTGGCTTTTTTAGCAGTAGTAGTAGCACAATCTCCTGGGAAACGTGACATAGACAAAATTCCTCAGCTCCAGATTCAAACGAGAAGGTTTTGTATTGACATAGCTGCCTGAAAATCCCAGTAGTAGAAGCACACTAAATAAACACATATATATAGACAGGCCCAGAAGAAAAAACGGCATTGTATCATAACAGTCAATAATTAAATGTGCACTACCCTGAACAGCCATATTAACATCATTCAGCACCAGTTTGACAGCAATTTGTAAGTTCACCCTTTGTAATAACTCATATTTCACGACAGACTTTCAGTGTGAAAATTTTCCCCTTGACAGAACTTTGCTGTTCAGTTGAACTAATTTCCCATATATTCCATTTTTCATCCAACAGTGAAAGATCTTGCTTGGGAACAAAAGGCTTGTTTGCCACCTTGAGAGGCAGCAAACCACCAAATATGATCTACTGGTGCACACATGGAAGGAACCAGCTTAAGATTCACTCAGTGCTGGAAACCACTGCGACCCAGGGAATGAAATGCCTAGGAAGTGACCACGAGGGGAAATCAAGGATGTGAGAACAGGCAATACTTGTATTTGCACTTCTGCACCCTCTCCCAATTCACATGCATGAGGTAACACCCCTCACATGAGATAACAACCCTCACATGAGATAACAACCCTCACATGAGATAACAACCTTCACAATGAGCACATCACCTGACAGGGCCAGGCAGAAGCCACCTCAGCTCACTGAAGCCTTGTGTCCCCTCCCAAGGGCTGCACCCCAAACACACACCCTGCACCACATCAGGCTGTTGTGCTTACTTGGTTTCTTAACTACACAGTTTGGGAGGATCACCACCCCCCATTTCAAACCCTACTCATCATATTTTGGGATTAATATGCAAATGTCCTAGCCTGGAAGCTAGTCAAGAGCCATCACAAGATGCAGCACTGATGCTCAAGTGTTCTGAAGAAAACAATATGAACCACAACTCTAAAGTGACAAATTGAACTCAGTGTATATTTTTAAATCATGTGAATTTACCAGCCATTAAGTAAAAAATCACATTTTGCAAGTTGGGTTTTTTTTTTAAAAAAAAAGTTCCTAATCTGAAAAGTCTCTTAAAATTGTATTCTCTGATCCAGATACAAAGGTATCCATGAGTGACGCACTCTGAGCTACCCCAGATTCTCACACTACAGCAATGAAAAAAAACTTCAAAGAGAATCTTGTTTTCCCAAGCACATTCTTCTGTACAAAATTCATCAGCTGCCCATGTTCTTGAGAAATCAATGCCTACAACCTACACTCACTTTTGAATTGTCATTTTTCCTTGCAGAGGACAGAAGCCCTGCTCTGCTTTTACTGGCCACGATCCCAAACTGCTTGTCCTAAAAAAAATAACCAATTGCTCTTCTTTCTTCATTCTTCCAATTGCTTAGGAAGAATGCTGTGAAGAATTTATATTATGTTATTTTATAGAATTTTATGTTTATCCATGATTAATGCTGTGCAAGAGGTCTTTGGCTTCTGAATTGGATAAAATATATTTCTGAAGTAGCTTTGGAGATGCATATTCCTGTTCTTAACTAAATGAGGTGTTTAGCTATTTGAACTCGTTACTTTGAGGGGGCAATTAACAACACACCTTGGATTTGTAGTTAATCTGTTTTCATTCCTCATTAATGCTTCAACTTTTGCAAAGACATGATAGCACAAGGCCTTGTGATGGTATTATGACACTGAAGTCTTAATTAACTTTTGCAAACTGAAATTTAAAAGATTCCCCAGGTGATACATACATCAAAATGGCTTTTTTTCTTTGACAGAAGTTATTCTCACATGGAATCCAAAACTGGTTTTTTATCATGCAAAGAACCAAACCTTAACTATGTATTTTAAAACACTTTGAAACTTTTATACAATTCCTTTTTTTTTTGCTTGTCACCTTCACCAACAAAACCAAAAAGTGTTGAAACTTTACACTGAAAAGTGTTGAAATACAGCAGAACACTTTTGCTGTCATATTTACAGCAAGCCTTTGAAGCACCCAGGTTACAAACTTTTTTCAAGGTTTCCAACTTCATTTTTCTAAGACTCAGAAAGATCAAGTAGTTCACACAGAGCTTCAGATTAATGCCAAAACTGCAATATTTATCCCTGTCAAAATTCTAAGTTTATCCAGAAAGACAGAGCATATTGAAAAAGCTGGGTTTTCTTACCCTGTAACTACAGTATCACAACTTAATTGACTCTAATTCCATCAACAAATGAGTGAAGACTTTGCCAAAGGGATCAGCTTTCAGAACATTATTTGCTTGGATACAGTATTGCTGACACAGAGGCACTTTTTTGGCCAGCTGCTCACAGGATATATGGACTTCCTTGTCCATTAGGTGTTTTTTAAGGATTTTCTATACTGGATGAAAATACTTGAAATCCTGGAGCAGAATCTTTGATGTTTTCTACTTCTATGCTATACAAAGCAAACATGTTTGCAGGCTATGGCATTTCTTTTGAGGTTTACCATATATATGTCTGTGCAAAATATCCAAGTTCTCTCCCAACAGATCCAAGGATTTGAGAGCAAAAGCAAGAAGGCTTAGTGGATTCTGTGCTGGGTATTATTTTAAGGAAAAAACACATTATGTAAATTATTAAGGTCGCTTTGTTTCAATCACAGATCATCCCTAGCCCTGGTTTCAAAAACTTCTCAGGGATTTTTCAAGGTAAGGAATCTCACTGTGATGTGAGAAAGCCAACGAGGACAGAAAGGAAGTGCAGCAGAGCAATGCCATGACACAGAAGCAGATGTGATGGCACCTGGGGAGCCTCACAGTGGTGGTGCTCAGGAAGCCCCCAGCCAGCAGCACCCTCCCTGTGCTCTCTCTGGGATGCCAGAGAGGAGCATCCTCACACCAATCTGTGTCCTCAGCAAGGGCACTCTCCTGCCCACCCACCTGTGTCCCACAAGACCCTCCAGGGCTGGTCGGGCTCAGGAACACAATCAGCTCTGCAGTAACAGGCTGGTCCATAATCAGGGTGAAATTCACCTAGAGTGCAGCTCCCAAACACACCAGCAGCTGGGAAAAATAGAATGGGTGAGGCAGAGGCATTAATGAAAATGTGTCACTTCTAAGCTGCCTCCTAAGGAGAGAACTGTGTCCCTAGACCTGTAAATCAAACCACGGTGCCTGAGAGCTGCAAGGCGGCAGAAAGACCAGGGGACTCCTCTCTGCCTCTACGTTTCCTGCCCTCAGATGAGATAATCAAACTTGATAAACTCCCCAGGTGCCATCACCAGGGAATATCATTTTTATTTGGTGCCTTCTTCACTGTGGGGTGGTGTTTCAAATCTCTGACAACTGCAGGCAATGAAGAGAAGCAGCAGAGACTTTGGGACATACATGTTGCGTAAGAGAAACTCTCCCTCTTCTCTCTCAAAGAAGGAATTTCCAAACAGATTTAAAGCTTATGAAATGCCTCAAAACCATGATGTTATCTGGTGATATTTCTCTGTCCTGCAAATAGTGTAAACCCAACCATTTTAATAACCTAGACAGCCAGCCTGGGTTTGGCATTCACTCAGCCTCATATCTAAAAAAGTAGGAGTAAATCCAAATTTTGCCTTTTCTTCTCTATCATGTTGAGGTGCTGTACTGCTGAACTTCCTTACTATGATTCAGCCATGACATTTGAATGATACTTATCAGTACAAACCCCAAGACACATTATTTATTGTTAAGAAACAGATTACCTCTGTAAAATTAAATCAAAAAATGCTTAATATAGAATATATAAAGCATGGTCTGAAGTACACATAGAAATAGGTCTGCAGTAGAACCCTATTAAACAAGGTACTGATGCATTTTTTTTAAGTCAATTCTATATCTTCGGTTATGTAGGATTTTTATTCTAAATTCAAATCCTTTGCAGTGGTGCAGAGTCTCTTCTTCCTCTGTGCATCCTCCTCCTCCTCCCCTTCCCAGCCCCCACTTCTCCACAAGGGTACCTTGCTTTGGAGCTGTGTCTCCCCAGGCCTTGAGCCAGCATGGATGAGTAAAACTTTGGGAGCGATGTGCTCAGTGCCTGTGCCAAAGGAATGGCGTGCCAGCTTCTGGGACCTCCTGCCAGCTGCTCCTTAAAGCATGCACTGCCTGCAAAAGCCATCTCGCCCCAGCTCTGCCAGACAAACAACAAAACTCTTGGGGAGCCCTTCTGAAAGAGGGGAAAGGGGAGGGAACAAAGCTAGAAAGGGCTCGACTCCCTGGGATGTGCCACAGACGACTCTAACTAAACACCAGAATGTTTAGCGACTTAATGCTGTTATTAGCACCAGCATTTCAAAAAAAGCCCTAATTTGATCACATATGGCTGTGCCACCTCAGAAGCATCCCAAACTCTTCCCATGATATGTGCCTGGCTTCCTGCAAGGGGATGGTGCCTGCAGCAGCTCCATCTCCAAGCACGTTCATTTATATGTTGATTTTTCAGCCCTGAAGGCAGGCTTTGCTCAGCTGCCAGAGGCCATGCTTGTACTCTTGTTTTAGATTATTTTACTTATCACAATAACAACGTAATATCCTAATCCAGTAACTGTTTGGTACTTTTTGCTTCCTAAACTAACCTAACCTGGGAGAAAATTCTAATACAGATTTTCAATTATTTCTCAAATCACTTTGTCAGTAAACCAGCACCCTGTTGGGGTCTCTTGGGCAGAGTGCTCCCCTCAGAACCCCACCTTTGCTGGCAGCGAAGTTGAGTTTTACTTTGGACTCATATAATTAGTTAAATATTTATACACCTCAAATCATCCAATAAAGAAGATGATACCTATTGTTCCCAAGTCTTTTGACTTAAATGAACAAATCCTCTATAAATTGGCTGTGTGATCTGTATGCAGGAAAAGATTAAACGGATGTGCTGGATTATTCATCAAACCATTGTGTCCCTTTAATCCCAGATTTCGCTCAAAGGAGGCAAATTTATCTGCCGTGCTAAAATCTGCAATCAAAATATTGAACTTGGTGAATGACTGTCAGGACTAGGGGGACAGCAAACCCTCACCCTCTGGAGAATGTGCTGTGCTGAAGGACAACAGCAGCACAACAGCAAGGACAACTAAACTTTTTGTCCCTGGCCCTTTGGACTCCCCATTGCTCCTTCCCCCTGGTTCAGTGATGCCAAATAAAGGAAATGGTGCTTGGGAAAGGCAGGATACGTTCTGAGCCTACACCTTCACTGCTGAAGGATGGGTCTCCAAATCCTGCCTATGGCTTGGCTGTATTTGGGAACAGAATCTCCCTAAAGGCCAGCACCACTTGGCAAACACCTGATTACCTATAGACAGGCACACCTTTTGGCTTTTCAGGATACTGGCAACACCTTTACCATCCTCATCCTCCCCTGTGATGATCAGCAGGTTGGAAATGCTGCCGTGAATTGTATCTCCCAGGGTCATGACCTTCATGCACACCTTGAGCACTCTAGTACACAAAGCAGCATCAATTCAGTGCACAAAGCAGCACCATCCTCCACGATCACTGGCACAGTTACTGTGTTTTGCTGTTTGTTTGCTTCCTTGTTTTCCTTTTTTCAGAGAGAATAAGAGTTTGTTCAACTGACTTGGCATTAATGAGGTGCTAATTCTATTTATCCTGCTGTGCCAGTATTTCACACAGTAGTGGTTTTCTGCCTTGGGAGATCTGGGTCTTACACAGATAGGAAAAGATGATCTGAATCAATACAGATACAAATATACATATATATCTGTGTTTTTAATGCATTGAAAATGAGTCCTGTATTTTATTATAAATCCTTTATTCATAGGCAAAAACTGGCTTGCCCATGTGTATCAGAAATGAACATTGATCAGATCATTCCAAAAACTATAGCAAACCTGATTTTCTTCTGAGTCTAAAAAGCCAATAAAAGCATCTTAGAATTGCAGTGACGGGGGAAAGATAAATCGTGTGCTTCAAAACAAATATATCTTCAAACCAATTTAATACTCAAAGGATTTGAGAAAGAGGGAGGAGGAGCTTTTACTTCATGGCTTTCTTTACATAGAATTTCCTCACAAATGGAGATAAAATTGCTATCTAGATGTGGGAAGTCGCACATAAAGCACTACTAACTTCCATTTACAAGCAAATTAGCTATTAGCACAGGCTCAGAATACTATACTGGGTTTAAAGCCGAATTAGACTATCATTGCAATAGATGGAGCCTAAAAACCCTGGGGTTTTTCTCTTTTTGAGCTTTGTTTTGCTCAGGCATCCCCTTACACAGCCTCTTCCCTGATTTCCACTGAGTTCTCTCCTTCTGAGCTTGCAAGCAGTGTCCTCTTGTTCAACCCTACTTCTCCAGCACCAATTCCCAGCTGGACAGGGGGGCAGAGCACAGTAGATCCCAAGTCCATAAGATGTTTAGAGCCACTTTAGCCCTTTCCATTGGGAACATGCTCCAAAATCCTTTCTTCAGGTTAGTTTCTTAAAACATCACATATACATTAGTTTTAAAACTGCGTTGTCTGGGACCTGAAACTGTGAAGATTCCACTTCCCAATAAAACCCCGATTCAGGCATTGATTTGTCATGTAAAGTAGAGAGTTTAGTGACGAGGAGGAGAAAGTACAATGAATTTATGTAATTCACCTTGGCATGGAGAGACTGGTCAGCTCCCTGAGATTACTTAGTACTGGTAAATGCTTGTATGTACTTGCCTTTTTGGCAGATTATATGTGACAAGGATAGTCTTGGGGAGTTATTATGTAAGAAAGACTATTTAAAGTTTATTCATTTTAGTATAATTCTGGCATTTCTAAATTAAAAACAGTCTGCTTCTTGTTCTTGTGGTGTTGGAGAAGCTCGAAGAATCTCCAGTACAGAAAATGTATTTTTATTTCATAGCTCGGTGTTTCACATCAGGAAGTGACTTTTTTAACCACAGTGCACTACAGCTTCTCCTGTTAATAATTCCTGGGTGCATCATGGACTGCACACTGCAGAATCTCCTGGTGAAGTCTAATCTCACTGCCCTAGCACTCACAAGCCCTGTTCTTGTACTCATGCAGATTTAATGAGAAAATAAAGATTGTTTAAAGAAATACAGCTTATGCTGAGTACTGAATACTTAATTCATGTCTACACTAGTGTATCAGCCAAACAATAGGGTGGGAGCCTTTTTCAAAACAGGTTCAAGTTTTTGTGCCCCTTCCAAGAGTATTTTCAACTCCAATGCTTATGACAGAATGCAACTTAACCTTCAGAGAAACTGGAGTTCAATTATTAATAGTGGACTCCTCCATTTGTAGGTCAGGCCCTCCTGTGAAGACACAGAATTTGGTTAAGAGGATGCTTCCACTGTTCCCTGGCATTGTCAGCACATGCATTAAGAACCAGCATGGGGATGCCACGCTGGGTGCAGGGGGGACAGTCCTCCCAGCTGCTCTGCCCTGGCACCAGGGACACACCATGGCCATCCCAGAGCCCTGCCAGGCCACAGAGCCACTCCCAGGGGCTAAACAGGGCAGCAGGGAAAGAACCCTGAGTTTCCTGCAATGTCTCTGGGGAATCTGTAGTTACAGAGGCAGAGGCTCAAAAATAGGAAAGGGAGCGCAAAAAAACCTGCAAGTATCATACTAAAGGCAAGTTCTTACTGAGGAAATGTTAAAATCCATTCACTTGGTAGCATTTGGCTTTTAAGAAAGCTAATGAAGAATGCTGTGTGCAAAGATGCTGTTTTCATGGAAAACAACTATTCCAGGACATCGTGTAGTAATCAACTCCTAATCTAAATATGCACATACATATCAAGACTAAAACTGTTCTAAAATATCTTATCTGAAATCAGCACCAACTTTCCTTCCTGTGCCAATTCTATCCTGCTTTTCTGCAGAAAGCACTTCATCTGCACTCTTTGGTGAGAACAAATGTCATAAATATTGGTAGCTTCTATATTGTCAAGAGCTATTAAAAAATATGCAAGATAATCTACTTCCTCTCACAGACCAGATAAAGAAATATATTACCATGCAACATTTTGGATAGAAGTAATCAGGAGTATCATGTCTAAAAGGGATAATTAAAAGAAAAATAATAAAAACAAGAATCCTGATTTAAACCTTGGCAGTTCCCATCTGGCAAACTGTTTAGAGAAAACATCTATATCAGCTCGGATTAATGCCGATTAATTTTTACAGTTATTCTATTAGAGGTGACAAAAAATATACCCTTACAAGTAGAGGGGACAGATTTCAGTTCTCATGTGATAAAAGCTGCCTAAATAATCTAATACTTCTATAATTTCCAGGGACAGTTCTTTAATGCTGCACATTGCTTGTCTTCTAAAATATTACCAGGTTCCTGCTGATGCAAGTGATACAGGCACAGCCTCCAGAGCATTTTGGCAATTTTACCTCATTGTAAAGTACACAACAGTCCAATTTTGTTAACTCAGCTTCATACCCTCTAAGACCAATTCCTGTCATCTTCTACATTAGATTCAGAGCAGTATTTATTCTCCACAGCACACATCATCTCCAGGAGCACAGCGATCAGTGCAGCAAGTCCTCTTGCACATTCTCCCAGAACACCTGAAAACCATTGCTTAAAAAGGGCACAATGGGATTAGCAAAAAAACAATACTCTCCTTTAAAAAACCATGGTAATGGAACAGAAAACTGCCAAGGCTACAGAGGTAAAAATAACCCAAAGCAATCATCCTTACTTGTGCAAGGTTTGAGAGGGCCGGTCGTTTTTCTCCAGCTGTCCATAGCAGCTCGTTCTTGCTTCAGGGATGAAGGAGTACTTCTCCAGCATGGCTGATGCAGCAGTGGCAATAACCCCGAGGCCATCCCGCACCCGAGCTTCTAAACTGTAGTCCCACTCATCGTAGGCTGCTGAAATGAGTCCTGAAGGAAACTCCTTGGGAGTGATTTCTGTGTTACCACTAACCAGGCTGGGAACTATCCAAAAGAAATCATAGCCAGTAAGGCCCAGGGACCGAGCCTCATCCAGGATGTAGACAGCTTCGTCCTTGGAACAATACAGCAGGATGACGGACGAATGGATTTTCTTCAGCTGAATTTGGGTCTTGGCATCTCCAAAGGCAGTATCGAGTGTGATGACGTTCTGCATGTCCCAGCCCACAAAACTGTTTTCCACAGTGGTCTTAATGACATTGATGAAATCTCGATATCCAGGGAAAGTGGTGGTCACCAGAGAGAACACATGCCAGTCATAATCCTGCATGATCTTCAGCATGATAATGGCTTCTTGCTGGATGGAAGCCCCAAACTGGAAGAACGTGGACATGACATCCTAGAATACCAAACACAGCAAAAGATCAGTAATTTGGTACAACTCTAAAGGGAACAGAATCTCCAATTCTTCTGCTTTCTTTGTTCTACCAGAGCTACCAAACTTCCATTGCATTCCAGTAACTCTCTGTGGTTTTCCATTATCTGATCATCAGCAAGCAACACTGATCACAGGTACTACACTAATTAAAATATTTGCAAAATGTAACGAACCAGTATTTACATAGGACATTTCCAAGTGCTAGATCACTTGAAGACAACAACTCCAACCACTGAGGAAGCTCCCTAGGGACAGCCACCCACAGTTAAACATCTCTCCAGCAAAAGTTTTACATTCCTGTAAATGTAGGAATGCAACCCAAACTCACACCTTTTGTAGCTACAGTGGAAATAAAGTGCAGTGCACATGCTGTATACATGGTGAAGGAGCTCTGTACTTCCAGACATGATGTCTGAGGGGACTTCATTTCCAAGGTTCACTAGACTTGGTGGAAGCTTTCAGACTTTGCAGAAGTAGATTTTCTGTCCCCAGGGACTGAGTTCACTACTCCTGCTCCATTCAGAGCCCATGGCCCATTGATGCCTGATGGAGAATTAACAGGATGGGACTCTGAGGACAACCAGCAATCTGTCAGCATGCTCATTAAAGGGCTTAAATGGAAATAACTTCAAACAATGGCCTCAGAGCCTCTAACTGCTCTGTAATGTTGCCCAACACAGATTTGTTTCTAATATTTGTCTTATTATTTACAGAATTCGTAACATTTTATACAGCATAAGGGCAGGTGCTGCTTATTTTAACATTATCAGAAAGAGGCAGTACAGTTTATTTCGTTGGCACTAAATTTCCAAACACTTTCAGTGGTCTATTTTTATTAAGTTGCCGTAAGATCTAAATTTATTTTTGAATTTTACATTCTGCATTTGCATAAAACAGAGTGCCAAAACTATACATGGGAAGCTGTATAATTCTTTATTTTTATTTTGCTTCGGTATTTATCCTTGACCAGTAAGGGCAACTTATCTGCATCATGTTCAGATACAGAAAGCATGAACTCCTGGTGAAACAAAAGCTTATGATTTAAAAATAAGATATGAATCATTCAATATTTCTTATGCAGGCCTCTGAAGGAAGACATACAATGCCTTCAATTTAAAGGGTTTCATGATCATGGTCACGAACTGCTATCCCATTTTACACTTGCAGAAACAGAAACAGATTAATTGATTTGGGTTTCATGGCAGGCTGGTGTTAAACATACAAATATTAGTGAGAATGATAACTCAGCTCTGCAAGCTCTGCAAATCTATTCCAGGAAAACAGTCTGCACTTTTTTTAATAGAAAATGAGGAGTGTTATTACTTTCCAAGTGTTAAGAAGCTGACACCAGGATTTTATATACCTTGACAGCAATAAAAGTCTTACAACTTGTGTCAGGCCCTGAAGAGTGATACTGAAGGTATAAAATACACACTGCTGGTGCTAATGAAATCATCTGCCATGGCTTCTTTGGCACCTCAAAGATGCGATTCCAAATGCCAGAGACAGATTTGAAATGTTGTGGGTTAATTACACAGGTTATAAGACATGTTTTGGGGAAGAACTGAAGAAGGAATATTTGATTGCTGAATTCTACTAGGAGCTATTTCCTGATGACCTGCACTGGATACTTACAAACAAGCAGACAAGATTTTCATACAGGGACATTCACAGCTAAAGGAACCCAGCACACAGAACAGCTGCTCAGAGTCAGCATTTAATGTTTTAATTACTGATTTACTATTCCAAAGTAAAGTAGATATCTAGAGACAGTGCCATAAATCCAAATTTGCTGCAGCTTCCTAACTGAGCATAAAAAATATTGTAATACAAAGCCAATCACTTCAGTTTTCTTCTCCAACTCTTATTTTGGTCTCCATTTATGATTATGCTAAATTACAGTAAAAAGTGAAATAATTTACAGTAGATTAAGTAGATTAAATCCATGTCCTTTCACTCTCCCCCATTTCTATATGTTATTTATGGCTACTACTGCAGTGGAGTAATTCTTTCAAACAACACATAAACCTTGGGCCTTTGTACATCACAAGGAACTTCTCCAATGAGGCAACTGAAGTATTTGAGGGCAAAAAACAAACATGGACATTTTTTAGTGTGACCTTTTTAACTAGTAAATACAGATTTTTAACCTAGAGCAGTGCTTGGCATCTTCCCTGATAATTAAGAACAGTCTTGAGCACAATGCTCTGTGTCACCATTGCAGCAGGCTGACAACAAAAGAGAAGTAATAAAAATAAATCCTTGCCTTTTGTAAATATTATGTTAGAAAAACAGTTTATGAAAGGAGTTTTATCAGACATTTTTGTAAAGGTCACACCCATGTTACAAGAATCTGTTTCCTATAACTGTGAATGCAAAGCTTAGTCCAAATCAGACAATCATGATCAATTTGTGATTAAAATGCTGAAAAAGCATGTAATTATACAGTGAAAAGAAGTCTGGGTTCAGGAGAAATGGAGACACAAATATCACAAGTGAGATTCTCATCTGAAGAAATTCCATATAACTGCAGTGACTTCACTGGATGCTTTTATGGAGCTGAAGACCTGACTATGTGTATTTACAATGCATCTGAAACAGATGGAAGATTACAAGCAAATTGCAGCCTTAGGAACTTCAGCAGGTACTTAAACTATAAGGAGAATATTCAAGGACATATCCATTAAACTGGGGGGGAAGGGAGAAGTTTAGTGAAGAAATAGCAAATAAATAAAACTATAACTATAAAACTGTAACAGATTCAAATATTGTATTCTTAAACATCTACTGAGCTTTTCATTTCAGGGGGTTTAAAGCTTCACATTCTTTTCAAAGAGCATTATTATTCCTCTGCTCTATACAGACTTAAATTCCATGTGTGTAACAAAATACTAAGTTCCAATTTTCTATATTCAAATGCAAACTAGAGTGATGTTTGTAAAAAACTAAAATTATTCAGTTATTTTCATTTAACTGTCATCTTGTCATGTATTGAGACATCCATCTAAATCATTGCTGAAGCAGGAATACAGATGTCATATCAGAGGTGCTTTAAATGCACACCAGAATTTTTTTTTTTTCCATTCCTCAGTGTCTCCAACTATTGAGATTACTGGTGGAGGTTGCAAGGAAGTGGTACACTTTATCATGGGCAAGAGAGTTTTTACAGAGGAATTTCTCAGATAAATCTCAAAGCATGAAAATCTCAAGATGCTACACTTGATATGAGTAAAAATTTAGTTGGAGGAAGTAGCTTTCTCTTTCAACTTCTTAGCTAGATTCCACCACAACCATGTGAACAAAAAACAGCAATAAAGGGAAGGTAAAGAGCAAATGAAAACGTTTCGCTTCTGTCTTGCACATGAGTGTACAGTTCACAGCAAAACATCTCCCCATATGTTTCACACCAGGAGGAAGTAATCCTTCAACTGCTTCTTGCTTAATGTTATTCCTGAATTTTCTGTGTGACATGAAGTTCTGTCGTTGCAGGAGAAGGGCACTCCAACATTCCCACGCTTGTGCACAAAGCAGCACAGCACTCCCTGCTGCTGTCATTTACAGATTAACATATTAGAGTAAGTCGCTCTTTAATTAGTGTACCGAGTCTATAAATCTGTCACTGTTGTCAGAATTGCACGTTTCACTTCCCCAGTTCCAGCAATTTACAGGAATGTTTCTCTGGAAACCTCATCCTGAGCTATTTCCATGACATCTTGGGCTCCAGCTCTGGCTTTTCCATGAGCTCAGCAGGGGCCACTCCCAGCTGCTGTGCCAGCTGAGGTAAGCCCGGGAGGCACTTGGTGCCTAGCAGGGAAAAGGCTGCAGGAGCTGGTCAGTTAAGGAAAGAAACATTTGTTATCTAAACCAGTGTACCTTTTGTTAAATGAAAATTAAACACTAAACCAGAACAGAACTGGGGTCAACACAAAACCAAATCAATTCTCCACTCTGCAGACAGAGCGAGGGACAGTCACTTCACTGGTAGGACCATATTACAACAGGAAGCAAAAACCAGTATGAAAGAGTTTAAAAAGCAATCCAGAGGATGATCCTATTCAGCTAGCAACAAGATTATTACAACAGGACTACAAGTAGGACTTTAAAGTTATCTTAATTGCTTCATACTTACTCTTTCACAGAGATCAGCAAAAATCATTTTTGTCTGATTTTACACCACTTGTAAATTAGACATTTCATTCTCATAAAGATTTAATGCATGTGGTGCCAGGTCTCCATACAGAGTGCAAGCTGTTCCCTGTTTAATGCTATATAGAAGTTATTTGTCATTTTTATAAAGACTGGGAAAAATGAAAGCCAGAGGTTAGTCATGAATTCAACTGAATAATTTAGCATCACATCAAAAATATACTGAATAAAATTATTTGTGCTGATCTCAAATGTAGGTAAAAAATGTACCTTGAGGTTGTTAACATGGTACCATTTTTCTTGGATTACTTAAAGTGGTGCATTGATCCCCTGGTAAAGATGAAGTGAATTGCATTTCTCTGCCATGAATATCCAGGCCCCAGCCACGGGGTTTTCCTTTGTGGAAGGGAACAGACCCGTGCCAAACTTTCAGTAAATGCAAGCATAGAAGTGCAAGAGCTGAAAGGAAAACCTTTCCTCCAAGACACCCTGCATATTTTTAAATTCTTAAGTTATTAAATTCCGCCTCTATTCATTAGGAGATAGAACACACAATTCACAACACAAGCAGCTCACTGAGGTGCCCAGGGAGAAAACTCCTCCATTATCACCATGGGAGCAATTTGGGGGAGATTATACAAAATTCTGTGCTTTCATACAAAGTATAGCAACATGTGAGGGTGGAAATAATTTACTGATTCTTACAAAATGCAGAAAATACTTGCTTCCCAAGGACCTGTCACTGCTCTGGCCCCACACATGGCGAAACCAGAGCCAGAAAAAAGGTGGAAAACTTCTTACTCTGTAATTTAACTGGTGCAAAAGCACAGCCACAAAATGTACAAAGGTCAACTAAAATGACAAACTGAGGCCTTTCTTTTTATTTTTAAAGTTTGCTCTAGGAGAGGAACATTGAAGTTAGAAAAGGGCAGTAGAAAGCACGGGAGTACATTATGGCTTTCCAACATCTGACATGTCCCCTTTTATTATTTCAAGGAATAAATATCAGAGAAACATGATTTCAAAAGGTTAGCACTGGCTTAATCAAGCATGTTCTTTCCCATTTCCAGAGGGAGTCTGCAGGAATTCATTTCGTAGACTTATGTATTTTCAAGTCATGGTTTCATCATAAGAATTTTGCTAGATAACAGGTTTTGTGGGTTTTTTTCCTTTTTATTATATCCATTTAATGTTATACTATTTGGCTTATCTAGGCCTGTTACACGAAGTTTGTCACTTTTTTTTGGTACCAGAATAGCAAATAAACAAAGACAAAGGAATGAGAATAGAGTTTCTAGAGATCATGGAAAGGTCACGTGGGTTTGCTCCTTTACATTTTGGAATAACAGAGTGTCATGTCTAATGAAAGTAACCCAATATGTCATTACAGTGAAATAACCTAATTATGGAAGAACACTAGTTTTGCACAAAGCTCCTGAGCCATTCTTGGGCTGGACCTCACTCACCACCTGGGTTTTCAACACATCTGGGTTTTCTTTCACAGGCTGTTCAAACACTGGGAATTGTGGTGTCTCAGTGTGAGCTCCTGATCAACCAGGGCAGACAAGTGAAAAATGCTTTCAAAGGCTGAAATGAAGCAACAAGCCTGTGACTGAACAATAAAATCCTGGGAAGATTCACATGAACCACCAGGGATTTTGGGGTGGTCATCTGACAGGTTTATTAACAAGATGCCTCCTTTGTAGATAGACTTTCGTTTCCACAGTTACAGAATTGTTTTACACCACTAATATTTCCATGAGGAAGGGCAAAATGTGGGTATAGAAAAAGGCAGCAGGGAGCTGCTGTGCTATTTGGATAAGTAACAGCCATTGTGCAGCTTTTGGGGTCAAAATTAATCACAGCATAAGAAGTAGGGTACTGATGCCTGCAAAGGCCATAAGAGAGAATAAAAAGTATTTTTAAAAAATATATATTTGTTTTGGATGTTCAAATATTTCTTGAATATAAATCATTGACTCTAACCTATGCCTGGGTCATGTGGTTCTGTACATCAGTGTAATCAGCATTATCCTAAAATATTTTACTTTTATGCGATTTGTATGCAACTTTCATTTCCTGCCAGTATTTCACTCAGAAAATAAATATTGAACAATGTGTTTCACCTAATATATTGGGTAGCAAGGAGGAAGGATTATAGCTGAGTGCCATTGTTCTTATGCCCCTTGCCATGACTGAGGATAAATGCTTTGCCATTTTTTAAATCTAGATTTTTTTTCATGGTTTGTATAAGCAGTGTCCTTCTCCTTTATTCATGTAATTAGTCATCGCTAAATTGATGTAAGTAAATAGTCTCTTGAAGAGCCCAAGAAGACCTCATTTTCCACAGGAAAATGACTTTAAATGAGCCACGGAGCACATCTTCTGCCTCAAGGAACACCTGAGTTCACATGGAGAGCTCTTGAGTCTGTCCTTTCAGTGAAACCTCTTCGAGCAGTTGTTATGAATGATGGGAGAGCAATCAGGAAAATTAATGACTTTCCAAAGACAGGGAAAGCAATTCCTGTGAAGCTACTCCAAAAATCCTGGTGAATGTAACTGCCCTTCTGCTGTGTGTGAACGTTCATCTGCCAACAATTCACTTTTGAGACACCTAAACAAAGTTTTGGTGACAGCATTAGAAAAAAAAATGGGGTCCTGTTCCAGCTCTCCCCATGGCAACATGAGGAAGTTTAGAACACAGTGACAGTGACTTGTTTTGTACAGGTCACCTCCTTGGCCAAGAAAAAGAAACAATGAAATTATGCAACCCAACCCCAAACCATGATTTTACTGCAAAACTCTCAAAATGCACTTGTTGCAAAGAGGAAAGCTTAGGTGGATTTTCAGAAACAAAAAAAAACCCAAACAATTTTCAGGCTCATAGAAGGCTGTTCACCAGGTATCAGAAATAAAAAGCAGTAAGAGAGCATCAGTGAGCTTGTAAATTAGCCCAGTGAAAGGCCAAGACTCAGGAAATCCAGCAGGGATACACACAGACGTTTTAAGAAAGGAAAGGTTTAGGTAACTTTTCTCTCCTAGTACTGGTAGCTCCTTGTAACTCACATAATTCATCACTTGAAATAAAATACCACAAAGAGTATGTAGTATATAGGGTGCATGAAGGATATCAACCAAAGCCAGACAGATCTCTAGAAAACAAATAAAAACCTTTGTATATAGACTGTGTCCATCCCCACCACCTCTCATATTCCACTGGGGCTTTATTGACCAATGTTCCTTTTGTTTCATATCAGTATTGAAACACTCTGCTTTTTACTACCAAAACAACACCCTGGGCTATGGGGAGTACCTCACCTTCCTCGAACTGCACTCTGTGACTGTGGAGAATTATCTATCAAATCAATTAGTTCATTTACTCTGAATCACATCTGCTCCCACAAGGCCACCACAGTTGAGCTTCTCTTGATTCATGGGCAATTTGGGGAACTTCGACAGATATAAAAGCAAAGCATTTAGGTTACAGTGAGTTATATTATTTCTTGGAGCAGACAGTTAGGTCTAATTATAAATCTTGAAAACAATCCTGCTAATAATGGCTATGCTTCCTGAAATCAACCCTGTACATGGGGTTTAATCAGTTTCAAAATGAGTCCCAAATAGCCAGATTTTGGTACAGTCATGTGGATCTCTGACACAAAGCAAGATTCTAAAATTTCCAAGCAACTCCAAAAAGAAACAAATCAAAGAGCAGCTCTTTAAATAAAAAGTGAAGCTTGCTGATTCATATTTTTGAGATTTTCAGTAAATAAAATTTTATTGTAATAGTTAAGACTTACATGCTTAAATGCCCCAAAGGATTATATCCCTAATCTTTAAAAAGCACAGTGGTCACATTTTGTCTGATTAACAGGTTTTTTCAGCACCGGCCTAATTCTTTTTTTTTTCAGAATCAGTCACCCATATTGACTTCAGTCTACCTCAGCTGTAAGTTTAAAAACACACAGAAATTACATGAGCCATCCATAGAATATGCTAGAATCCAATTTACTTGACATCATCTTGGGTATCTGCTAAATTAAAATATGTAGTGGTAGTATTTTAGCTAAGTAAAATGTGATGTGTTTATATCACTATTGCTGTGCAATCAAAAAGTATAAGTTGTTTGAACAGCTTATGGAAACTTTCAAGAATCCTCCCCGGAACAAATTCTCATTCCAGCTATTTGGTATGCAACACACTAAGCATTTTGCATAATTATGACTTTACAGTGTCATTTTTATATGCATTGTATTTCCCCAACCTATGGGAAAAGTTGCTTAGAACAAGGATTTCGGGTGGTTGAGGATAAGTACAATTCTCTGCTCAAATTTCTTCTCTAGTACAAGTATTGCACGAGAAAACCCTGCAACATCAAACCACTTACAGCTCACACATCAACAAAATTTACAAAAATTTACAGCTTTTGCCATTAGCAGCTTTAAAAGCAACACCATCCAATCCTATTAATCCTGTAAACAGAATCAAAACCTTACTTACCCTCAATAACATTTAAATATACTATGGCCAAGAATTCAGCATTAAATCCAAAATCAGTAACAATTTACGATTTAATAGCAGCTGAATTCAGCCAAATAGGCTGTTTACTTATAGTATGCATTGCATGTGTGCATAAATGTCATACACTATATAGAAAGATAAGCATAATTGAATATCAATAAAAATGCCTTAAGACATCATCTCCTTATTGGAAAACATTTGGTCTCAACTGAATGCTAAAACACTTCTCACTTGTGCTGAGGATGAGAAGCCAGAAAACCATTAACTAAGTCATTTCCATACATCTCCACTTAACAAGTAAAAATGAAGGTAACAAACAACCTCCTCCTCCACCCCCTTTCACCAAATGGTGAGTATAAAACATTAGGCAAATAAAAGAAATATAAAGCCTATTTAATTTTCTACCACGTGCTTGTAACTAGGTGCTTTTCCTTGGTGAGCCAGAAATCTTGGACCAGCACCTCTGTGAACCTGTTTCAGCAGCACTGGACCAAAGAGAGAAACCCAACAGGCAGAGACAAGCTGGGGAGGGCAAACAGACAGATGGGAAGGGAATTTTTTAAGAGGAAGGCAGAGCAGAGTTCAAGGGAGCCATTCCAAGTAGCTTTCCATGGCAACAGAGATTTGTAGGATAAATTTAAGTATCAGAGGAAGGAAGATAAGAGATTGAAGACTCTTGATCTCCTCAGGAAGACAGGCATTTTGGTTTCCCAGGTAGTTTGGGTGCTAAGCAAGAAGTGGTGCAAATCTGACTCATCTGCCTTGGGAAGGCAAAGAGACAAAATCCTTGTAACTCACCCAGAGCACATATACTGCTTCTAAATTCTACTCCAAGAAAGTGTTTCCTTTAGAATGCTCAGTATGCTCCTCTGCTCTGAGGTGCAATCAGCAGATCTGAAGAAGGGACTATACTCAAGTGAAATTCCATTTATGCTTATACTTTACATTTAGGCACCATCTTTGGCCTCTGAGCAAAGCTACAGCTGCTCTTGTGTTATGCCAATAGCTATCACACACTTTCTCAGAGTGAGGGATCAGCCTATCAATCTGGAAATTAATATCCTTTTCCACTGTACATTTAAGAGCAGCAGTCAGACGCAAGTTCACTTACAAAATTCCTGATCTGTGATCTAAATCCGTACTTACATATCACACTAGCTCAAGAGGAGAGAGCAACTAACTGCTTATCCTGGAATTAATCCCACTGATAAGAAGGTAGCAGAAAATACACCAGCAATGAATGGTATTTCACTGGTACTCACTGCAGAGCCTTTGAATAACCACAAAACAAACCATATTTGTGTTAAAGCAGTTGCAGGGGCTCCAGTGCTCAGAGCTACTGCATCCCTACCAGAAGGGACATAGGAAGACTGTGGAATCCAGCTGCAGGCAGATCCAACAGTTTCCCCCATCACTGTGCAATCCAGATAAGGACATAAGCATTCACTGCATCCTGTGATGGAAGGTGAGGTAATGTAACTGAAAAGTGCAGACAAAAAATTCTAATGCACCTACTTTTTCTGACTCTACCCCCGCTGTTCCACACATTTGACTTAAATCTACATTTTCTTTTTGGCATTCTGTTTAAGGATGCATCAACTTACTTAGTTGCAAGAATATCACACATCAAGAGATTTGCCAAGCATTATTCCCATAAGTAAATAATACTCCAGGCAGAAAGCTTTACCAACATATATTTAAATTACTGAGACTTTACATGGGCAGTAGAACTATTTCTTCTGTGAAATAGCTTAGCTTGTTACTTTTCCTTAGTTACGCAGAGACAAAATATCTTTAAGCGTGGCTCTGATTTACAGTAAATATCAGAGGGAAAACATAACATCAAGAAAGGAAATGTTCAAAATACTATTTATCTCCTTACAAGACATAGTAATTCTTTCTAGAAATTATTATAGATTTAACAGTCATACCACACAGTAAATGCTGCAGTGCTACAGCAAGCTGAGTATCTCATTTCCAGCTATAAAAAACCCATGTTTATACAATGTGAAGAGGACTGACGACATCTTCCTTAACCTGAACATCTTTGAAGAGAGCAACATCATAATCCTTGCACTGAACACAAACAAGCAACAAAACTTATTATATGGGTTGATGGTTTAAAGGGCAGAAATTTTTATTAATTGCATTTGACAGCACAAAGCATGCAGCATTTTCCTAGATACCAACATCAACACCAAACAAGTCAATGACTTCCACAGATTCCTACGAAAATGTGAAACTGTACTTTGGAGATTTTCCAACCTAGGTACGAAACAAGAGTTTTGTAGCTAACCTTGATACATGCTACAACAGTTAGATTTATTTCAAGTATCCATAATGCAACAAAATTGCAGATGCCATCACATCTAAGTTCAGTGGGAGCTCAGGGTGCTCAAAACTCATCAAGGATGGGTTTGCTTATGCAGAAAGGAGCATCTGCACAGATGTAAGAGTTCACCCACGCCCATTTTATTTATGCTACTCTGTGTGTCCTCAGAAAAGAGTTTCATGCTCGGTTAACTGAAATAGTTTCTCTACAAACACAAAGTGGGAGTTCTTGTTCATTTTCATTAACAGAACAAAGGGATTTAGATGCCAATCCTTTGGGTTCCTTTGAAAAAAAACCCTTTTGTGTAGGATGACTAACAAACAAAACACCTGTTCTTACAAGTTGTTAAATGCTTTCAGTTCCACACATAAAAGATGAGTACTTGTTACATTTCAGGGACCTTATGTAACAAAGCTTGTTAAGAAAGTTACAGTTGCAGTTTAGATTTCAGTGTAACAGGCATAAGGGAATATGCTTCCCCATAAACTATTCTATCTTAATTTGCCTCTGTGTCCCCCAGTGCCATACTCCAGAACAGTAATGTTAAGTTTACAAAGTACAAAGACTGCTCTTCTTTTGCAGGTCCTTTAGAAATAACCTAGGGACCTTCTGGTGTCCAAAATTCAGTCTGAAAATTACTGACTTGAAAGCAGCATCCCAGCCCTTTCCATCTGATACCTGATGCTCACAGCAGGTGTATTATTTCACTATTGTTAAACATGTCATTAAGTAATTTAGGATTGATCTTCACAACGACTCACTGTAATGTACTACCAGAAAGGAAAAGATAAAAGCTGTGACCTGATTCCTTGCAGTATATTGCAATATATTTCACAAGAACTCCTGAAAAATAGGTGAAATGGGGAAGAACAGGGGAAGATTTCACTGCCCAGGTCTTACTAGGCAGTTCTGACCCTCCTCACAACTCGTAATTCTCTGTATATAAGCAACGTGATTTCAAGTTTGTCAGATAATAATGCTTCATGTTACATTAACAGATAATTTTTAAAAAGCCAAATAATTAAGCTGTACCAAATCTCCACCTTTTCTTCAAGGAAGACAGTTTTCTGGAGCAAGCATGGGCAGATACAGCTCATTTTAGGGAGAAAAGTGTCAATTTTTCAAACCCCTAATAAATAAGGCAGTCTTCCTGCACAGTATGTATTGAAAATTGGGAAAGAAAAGACAACTGAGATGTAACACCTTTGCCATATTGCTTGATGTGCTCCTTTCCACAGAAAGTTGAATTGCTTGCCCATGTGAAGCTCTTCAGGAGATGGATACCAGGATAATCCCGTGAGACCTGCCATTCCTCCCTATGGACAGACATTTGCTGCTACAAGGCAACACTCTGTCACTCCATTAGAGAGCTCAGAGAAAGAAGTAGAAACATGCTGATGTAGAGGAAAGCTCCGTTCTCATCCTGCCTCACCAGGGGAGCAAAGATCAGGTCAGGAGCAGGGTACCCAGAACAAAAGCATCTCTATAAACCATGCACAGAACAAATGACCATGCTTATGTTACCAAACACGTGCTGCAGGGAGTGGGCCAACATCCCACAGCAGGGATCTTCTCCACTCAGCTTGCCTGGCACAGACTGCAAAATCACTGGCCAGGAATTCAGAATCCCTGAGCTACTCAAAGGATCTTGGATAACAAGAGTGGAGGCGAGGAGCAAAATTCCACCCACTGAAAAGGGAGCAGCTCCCCATTAAAGGCCTGGGCAAGAAGGGTAGGTGTTAGAAAGCACCACAAGAGAGGAGGAGTCAGATGAGCTCCCAGTGACATCCTACCAGGTGTCCCACGAGTTAAAATTTCATCTGGAACACTGCCTCTAAAAGCCATTTCTGGTGACAGCTCAGCTATTTCCACCACATCTTATACCAGTTCTGCTGTCCAGAGCTGGTGCAGAGCCAGAGACAAACATTGAGCATGTTGGAAATACATGAACAGTGCAAAACAAATTAACTTGCTCACAGGTATCAGCAAATATTTCCTTTCACTATTTTTGGATTATAATTAGTAAAAATTTGGACAACCACTGGTTCTTTATAAAAATATTAAACGTGAAAGTTTTGTCCAATTCTAAAGAAAACACTCTCATTTGAAAACACAAACAGGAAGTTCTGTCATTTGAATTGTGCTCTCTTTCAGAAAATACAGAAAAGCACAGAGCAGAAGTAATGCAATGTGACAGGTGACCGGACACAAATCACAAACAGTTAAGGAATGCCATTTACAAAAGCCCATTTCTTCAAGTTAATCATCCTTATTATTAAACAAATACTAAGAAAAACATGATTTAAAATAAAATTAGTGAGGGCCAATAAAGGTTTAACTCACTCAGTTACAGCAATAATTGTCCATTACCCTCCATAATGTAGCTTAGCCAGCACTAGTGTCTGTCACTTCAGACTGCATTTGCAAAATGGCTAACATAAAAAGGGGTTTTCACAAAAGCTACATTTCAACAGCTGTAATTTCTGTTTCCAAGCTGTTTCTGGAAATTTCTGTTTCCAAGCTATAACAGGTTTCCTTTGTAATAAGGAGTGAGCCTTAGAGTGAGATAGAATAATGTATATCCTTTGTAAATCTTTCCTCCTGGAAGATTTACTCATCCCCAACAATAGGTAGAATAGTTTAGCAGAAATCATGTCACAGTGCCAGACCTCATGGAATGTCTTAAACACAACCACACAGAAATAGGTTCTAATCTCTTTCAAGTGATCATAAGTCCAGTCTAAAAGTGGTTTTATTATTACATATGGATGATAATGTGTTCATGCCCATAATACAGGATATAAGTTTAAAATACAGGATACAACTTGACTTAAATTATCTTAGTGTCTTAATTGATAACACAATCTGATTGCTGAATAAAAATTGAAGCTGAAAAAAAAGGCAAATTCTATTGACATCTGATAAGAAATTCAAGCCTGTAAAATAAGCTGTTCTACATACTAAATTCTACACTATATGTGTAGAACTATGTACACCAAAAGACTTCTGCACAGTTTCATCCCCCTCCACAAGAGTAAGAAGCACATTTTCCTTGTAATTTTTTGCCCAACCAATCTCATTAAGGAGTTACATTTATTATTATACAGTCTCTCTATAGAAACAAGACATATTAACATTTTCTTGCTCTCTATGAAAACATCAAACAGCTTGTACAATATCCCATTTGTTTTTTCTATGAAAAATTGTTATTTCTTACAACTTCACCTAAATCTCTGAGAAAGAAGAGATTTTATGAAGTATTAATGAGCAAAATTCAACACAAAGCACAGAATTAGGCATAAATAAATATAACAAAATTAAAGTAATATACAGATGCTTGGGGCTATAGCAGAAATTAGCATATATGGGAAAGTATTGCCTCTTCATAAAGAAGGACTCAGATTATTACTTGAAAATGAGACTACCAAATTAAAATGAGCACTCAGCTGAGCAATGATATTTGTACATACCTTGGTGCCTTTGGAAATTAAATGGATGCATAAGGGATATTCTTCAACTTGTTCATATAAATTGCAGCACAACAAGGAGAAGAATTTGAGAAGACAATGCTAAAAATGCTGTAGTTTTTTCAACAGACAAGCAGAAGAGATAAACATTTGGCCTGATTGCTAACACCCCTATCTGGGAATTTGAGAGACTTGTAATCTCTTCAGTTTCTTTCAGAAAATTGCTAAATGCACACATAGGTATATTATGAAGCCCATGCCTTCATATGAGAATGAATATGAGGTAATTTCCCAAAGTATTTAAACATTTCCACAGTTTCTTAACATGTTACACTCAGACATCTTCTCACCCTCAGCAAGTAGTAGCTTGAATCCTTAAGGTGAATTCCTCCCCAAATCAGAAAAAACTAATAAACTAATTATTTTATCTTTGGTTTTCCTGCCCAGCAAAAAGATATGAAATTATCTTTCCATATTTTGAACAGGCAGTCCAAGTATCACTGCTCCACGAGAAGACAGCACAGCTCTCTGACCATCCCTTGGTAGTTCTCACTTGGCTGTGCAGACCAGCATCAAAAGCACCTTGTTGTTTTGTTTTTTCTTTTGGTTGTTTTGCTGGGGTTTTTTCTATATGTCTTTGCAGAAAAATATGAAAACATGGACATTTAAAACCCAATACTAATGATGCAACCAATTAATCAATGCAATCAGCTGAACATGGTAAAACTACACCAAGGGAATAAGCCAAAAGGATAACAGATGTAATTTCCATCAAAACAAATGACAAAATGCATACACTTTACAAACATAAGGTCATGACAGTTCATTATGCCTGATTTGCACACTTCCCTCTTGCATAACAGCACGCTCACCAGAACCCAGGTAATTTGAGTGTTATGAGGAAGTGACACCAGCTGACTGGAGTTACAGGATTGAAGTAACGACTGCAGCTACAAGAGCCTCTGGAATAATCTGTTCCTCAACCAAGTTCTACATTCTAGAAGGTTATAAAGCTGTTCAGTTCCCTACAGATACTTTGTCTTTTCCCAGGCACATCACTATACATTCCTAGGTTCCACCCAAAATTTGGAGGCCATGTAAAAAAAAAATGGTTTAGAACAAATTATCTGTTACATAATGCACCTACTGCACATGAAAAATGTGAAGTACAGCATCTATAATTCATCCATCACACAGTAAGAATCCCCTTTGATACCCCAAAATACCAACATGTTTATATACACACAGCAACAGCATATTCCTCCAGTCACACTCACTCCATACATAGTGATGATTTAAGAGGTGATTAATAATTTGAATAAACTATGAAACCACTACAGAAACAAAGACATTTACTACTTTAGTCATTAAAAGCTGAAGCACCAGACTTTATTTTAATCAAGTTGTATACTGTCAGCACTTATTTTCCAGAAGCAGGTAAGAACAGTCATTTCTAGTTCAGTTATGACCAGAAGAACATTACCTATAATTTACCCATCAGCCAAATTAAGCACTGGATTAGCAACACTAATCTGGATGAAAGTTTGGAAGATTTGTATTGAAGGTAAGCAGGGATAAAGCATTTTGATGCTTGTTTTGTTCAGAATCCAGGTCTTGTTCTGAGCTCTGCATGTATTCCCTCTCCAACCTGGGTCACAATTCCTCTTCACATCCCAATTCCCTTTCTGCAGGCCTCCTGCCTTCCAAGTTTCTCTCTAGATTACACCTCAGACTTGCCAAGGCCACTTAAAGTTAATGAAGGTGGACTGGCTGAAATTTTCTTCAGGCTACAATTCTTCCAGAGCACTTTCATGCTCGTCTTTCATGTCAGTAATACTCTGTGTACCCACAGAAATTTAACTTAGCTTTACTACACTTGCACACAGGCAGACTGATGAAATACTACAGAAAGGAGTAGCAAATTTCATAACACATCATGCAGATCAAGCATACAGAGATTGCAGGGATGTTCTTCCCTTTAGACTTCATCAGTCTCCAGAATAATATTTCGAGCAGTGTTTCAGAAGCAAAATCCCAAAGTAGTAAAGGCCTGATCCAAAATCTCAAATGATTCTCCAGCTGGTCAGCATCCACAGCCATTAAACCTGCACTGGTAATGAAAGGAAAGCAAACACCCAACTTACTATCTGTGACAAATTATGTAAGCTTTTCCCAGAATATTTCAACCTACACGACTTCTTTATTTCTAGATCTACAAAGGATCCCAGTAGAGTGGTTATCATGTTAGGAGTATGTTTCTCCAAAACAGAGAGGTCTTTTTCTTATCATCAGTATATCACATCATTAACAGTCTCAGAGGAGTTCAACAGCTTGTTTTCAAACCTGGCTCAGGGAAAAATTGATACAAAAATGCAGGTACTGTCATCAGGAGGTGGTGAGGGAGGAGGTGGGGAGTGCTGGAGTTTAATGACAGGCTTATACCTGAACGGGCACATGGTCATAACAACTTCCAAACATAACCCAACCACTCTCTAGGGTTTCTTGAATACCAAATAGCATATTATGGTTCATTTAAGAAATAAAGCAACATATAACCTTTCCTCTTTTTTGTCGGTTTTTTACCAACCTTGTTACACTGGTGAACAAAAAACCAAAATCCACAAAACTTAACCCTTTCTCTTTATCCGTGCAGATCTGGCATGCCCTGTTTTCCATACTTGACTGCTGTGGTTCGATGCTGGCTTCAACAACGATGAATCTCAGATCAGAAAATGAAATGTAAAGCCTTACAGTACCTGAGTGCTTAGCTGTTTGATACCCAGGAATAGAAAACATTCATTTTTGCTGAAAGAAAGCAAGTATCCATTTCCTTGTAATAAAAAGGGTGCGATCCATTTTCATAAGACTTGAAAAAAGGTGAATCCTTAATTTCCAGATCTGTGAAGGACTCCTTTAAAAATCTTCTGGAATAATGCAATCTTGGATGAAGAGCCTTGATGTTTTGTGGAAGGCATTTTCTTCTGTCATTAAAAGGCTGTGACAGAAATCACTTTTGGGCTTTTTACAAATAATTAAGAGAAAATTAAATACCTCCTGTTTTAAATTAGTTGTTTTAATTAGAAGTGGAAGAGAGACATAGCTCCCAAGTGACCCATAATGCATTGAGACAAACGAAAATGTCATTTTCAGCAAGAAAAGCCTGTTTGTGGGTGTTGAACCCCATGTGTGCCGAGTCACACTGATGATTTCTGTAGTGCTCACAGCTAATTTACAGGCTTTCCATAAACATAGCATTACAGTGTTTCAATGATTCCTAAACATAGAGGAGTTTATCCCAACACGTCTGTCTGCAATTATCCTGTTGAAGGAAAGCAAAGCAGACAGAGTAATCACATCTTAGAAAAGTGATTCCTGGAAAATTACCATATAAACCTTTCCTGTTTCCGTCCTCTCTTTGAAATGTTTCCAATTTTTGCTGCTTAACACATTTTTAACAAACCTCTACTCATTAGAATAGAGTTTAAAGCCATTTAAGTTTTTGGCTCATTGCATAGGAGAAGGTTTAGCTGAGGACATCCACCTTAGGAACAACTCGAATGAGAACCCACACCACATAATAAACTTTGTGATTGCTTCTGCTTGCCCAAAAACTGCCACATACTGTTATCTGTTCATTGTAGGTTAAGATAAAATGCCTGACTGGAACTGCTAATTTTTTAGCAAACAGGAAACCTTCATTTTTAGATTAGAAGAGCAGCACTGATTAGATGGCAGTGATTACAAAGTGGCTCAGGCAGAGACGCAGTGCTTGTCGCACATCCACGGAGAGCTCTCTCCTCTCAGAGTTCACTGTGCCAGCCTGGCCAGATGAGCCCAACCCCGGGTGAGCCAGGCTGTCTAATGCATGGAGGAAAACACAAAACAAGCTCACAATTAAAGCTGAGGAAGTCCTGTACCACTCCTAGCACTCCTCATCACCCAGGTGTTTAAATTCAGACCGCACATGTCTGAGCTGCACAAGGCAGTGCTGCCACTGCAGAGCAGGTGCCAGAGGGAACACAAAGCACACCAGGGCTGCAGCTGCTGCCCAGCCTGGCTCCTTCAGACACAGCCCCTCCTGTCCTCCCCTCAGGGCTCTGGGCAGCAGCAGCCTCAGCATGACTCTAGTGAAGACAATTCAGGCAACTGCAGCCCAGTCTTTTATTCATTTTTTTAAATTATTCTTTATTATTTTTAATCTTAAAAGAAACATGTTGGCAGATCTAAATCATAGACTGAAAAACCTGACTTCCAGTTTTATGGGAACTAAGCAGGAGTTAGCAAGGTTTCAACTCCAAGTCTTATTTAAATTCAAGAAAAGGTTCTCAGCAAATTCAGCATCAGCCAGATTTGTCACTAATGTACCAAGGAAAATGTATGCTATTTTAATGGATGTGTACTATTCAAATTTATTTATTAATATTTACTTTATATATTACATTATTTAGTATAGTACTAAAATAGTAATGAGAATGCTTCATTTATTATTAAATTACTACTAATAATACTACCAATTAGCATGATTTACTTCCTATGCTGTACCCTGAGTTTTAACTCCAGTGTTCCAATATCATCACACCTTTGATTTGGCTGTCCAATAATGCAGTATAGCACTTCAGGCTGACAAATCAAGCCAAAAGAAACTCATGCTCATTGCTGAAGGAGTCACCAGGTGTGCAGGCAGAATAGAAGGGAACTCTTGCAAAGAAAAGTTTGCAATTCTGTTCCCATGCTGGCATCCTACTCTTTGGTCATTGCCCTCTTTAGTCCCCAGCTGCTTTTTATTGTAGTAGAAAAGATAAAAGCATGAAGAATTCCTACAGTTTCAGGGTTTGCTGGTCAGTTTTGTGTTTGGGGGGGGTCTTTCCCACTTATTCATAAATGGTAATCCAAGTAAAGAATGAAATGTTGCCACTTGGCAAAGTCCATTCAACAACAAAAGCAGGATTTTCAGAATGTACCTGCCACTTCAGAACTGTAACCAAACTGCTCTCTCCATTTAACATTCAAGATTCTTTACATCTCAAAAAATGAAGTGGAAACACATGCACACAAAACCAATTAGCTTGCATCAAACCTTGATTATGAGAACGTGCATTGATGATGCTTTATTCAAACCCAGTCAGAGAGCTTTTCACATGGGGAAGAGCTGTTCCATAAAACCCTCAATTGCTCTCTTAGGGTCTCAGATCAGAGTACTCAACCATGGACTTCTTCTAATTGTCCACCAGCAAAACTGCCTAGTGCAAAACATATATTCTGTACATATGGAATCCTTCTTTGTATACATTGCACTCTTTGTGAAAAACATCTAATGACAGATGATGTGGTAAGTGTCCTTTTAGAGCTTTAGACCCTTCACTGATAGTCCTAATAAAAAGTGCCTCTGCAAACATTTTTTATGCCCGCACTAATTAATTTGGCAAGGTCTGTAAAACAGCCTAAAAATTGATCTCTCCCATTTTCAGAGGACACCTACATGTTTATCTGTTCTTCTGCAAAATGCTACATCAATGCTGAACAGTGCAAGAATTTAGTATGAAATGAGTTTAACGTAGCATTGCATCAATCAATAAATAAAATTAGAATAATTTACTCTCCCAGGACTAAATGCTGAATTTAGCAGTTTTTCCAGTTACACAGCCAGATGAGACCAGAGAATTAATTTCATTAAGATTTCTTTATGTTGTGCTCTTTTGAAACTGAATCTAACTTTTCCCATTGGCCCCACTTGGTTATGAGGGCCCTTGAATGAATCCTGTTATTTCAGGATGCACAATACTTTAATTGCCATCAGCAAGCATCACCAGGATCAAATGCATTTGAATGAGGCCAAAGGAAAGAATTTCTGTGCCACCATTTTCAGCATGGGAAGCTTTCCTCTAAAATAAGATGTTGGCTGTCACTTGGCACAGCAGGGAGACAAAACTGTCAAAGAAACCATCTATCCTTATCTACTCCTTTGATACTTCTAACTCTGTGCTTAGCACTGCTAAAGGCTTTATATTCTTTCTCCTTTGGGGGAAAAAAGACTCTTACAAGAATAAAACATTATTTGGTTTAATTCATTCTACAGGAGAAAAGATCCTCTGCAAGCTGAATGATGTTCCCAAGGCCACATGCACTGCAGGACTGAAATGTCCTATGGGCTTAAGGCTCACATTCTTGAAGATATTTAGGTAGATGCCCAGTCCAGTTAAGTTCAAAGGGTTATCAGAACCCAAATTCCTTTGGGATCCAGGCATTAGGATATTCCTAACACATCCCATACTTTCAAGAAGGGCTCTGTGTTTAATAGCTGTTGGCATTGCTCTAAAGGAACTGTCTCAGTTATCTAGCATCAGCCACATGGACCCTTCCACAGAGCCAACAAAAACAGCAACTTCCAGAGCTTGTGTATCCTATGGATTACACTGCAGCAGCCAGGGAATCAAGGTACAAAGGCCACAGACCACTGGCAAATCCCACAGCTGGCTACTATTGAGTGGAGACACCACTTCTGAAAGTTGACAAATTACAACTGCAGAGCCTTGATGTCCTTAGAAACTTCAGAAGAAGGGTGGGTATAAGCAAATCCACGAGCTGTAGACTGCTTTGGAAATCCCCTCTTTTCTCTACTGTCACCCTCTGCTAAGTGCAGCTTCACAGACCATGACAACCCCAGAAGTGCCAAGCAAAGCCACATGTTGCCATTTATTTACTGAACACACACTGGATGCTTGACATGATTAATTAGAGGTGTTTTCATAGTGCCCCAAGGAGTTTTCAAACCAGTTTTAAATTTGACGGAGTCGGCTCCAAGTTATGGAAGCACCAGCTGAGAACTACAGAAACCATAAGATGACACAATTAATCAGTATACAGAGAGGGCAAACAACATTGCTGTGTTGTGCAGGTGTCACCAAAGAGGAGATCATCCCTGTTCACCATTGCCAGCTTGGGTGAAAGTCAGACCAATTGCAGGGAGGGAGGGATGTAAATAAGGACAGACCACTGAGGTACCAACACCTCCTACCTCAACCAAAGAAACTGAAATTATGCTCTTTTGATGTCAAGACTGAATTCATATTAAATCCTTCACTATTAAAACACGCAGGAAATAGCATTTCTTGTACTTCTGGGAACACAGTCAGCAGAAGAGCCATTGACAGGGAGAAATGGTTCAGCAGAAGGCTGGATTTAAGCCAGAGGCAGGTCATAGTCTCTTCCCAGCAGTCAACAAAGCTCTTACTGAACAAAAGCTGGAGCCATGGCTATACTGGCCAAATCCCAGTCATTTCCTTGTGCCACAGGGTTGAAAAGAGAGAGAGAGAAAAAATCCAGCAGCACTCCATTTATTGTGCACGGAGTCTCAGTGACTCCTTTGATTCAACTGTAATCATTTTAAACACTGGAAACACACCTTTGTCTTTGCAAAAACTGCCTTGGTTAGCAGTCCTAATGTGAATCCTCACAGAAGAGCCTTTCTAAACCAGAACAAAAGCCTCCTCGTATGAAAGGCAGGACTCTCTCTGGACACAACTCTCTTCTAAGACTGTTATAAACACCTTAAAGCCCAGGACTGTTGCATGCAAGCTCCTCCTAAAGGAGAATTAGTAGTTGCCAAGCAACTTTCAAAAGATTACCATAAAAATTGTGTAGAAAAATAATCACTAACAAATACAAAAAGCACAGGAGTTTGTGGGGGAGTAGAAGAGTTTAAAAAAATAAAAGAGATTTTAAAAAATATAAAAAGGAAGAGAGAGAAGAGATGCCAGGAACATTAAGTTTTCAAACTTACTTTAAGCATTTGCTGTCACTAAATGGAATTTTGTAAGCAAAGTACAGCTCCACACCCATCTAAACATTTGGACATTTTGCCAACAAAGAAATCTCAGGCTTCTGAACCTTAATAGCAGTTCAGTGCTTTTGGAAAATTGTTGCTGAGTCTCCTCAGCTACCACTGCCACAGATCTGTATCTTAAACACATGCTGAGATAACTCTCTCACAAGCCATCCCTTTAATCTGTCCTTAACATCAACATTTATGGCCTCATCCTTCTTCCCCCTGCCCTGTGCTGACCAAGCCCTAGGGAAGGCCTAGAATAAAGCTCAAAAGTTCAGAAATGGCTAACTCAATAATTACAACAACTTTCTAAAGTTTCTACACCCTCCTTGGGAGGCAGAGAAAATATACATTATAGACTAAATATCCAGGACCATAAAGCAGACATTTAAATTATAACCTTTCCAGCCAGGCAAAACAATTCCTCCGGAAGCAATGTAAAAAACTTAAGCTTTTATTATCTCATCCCAATTCCCTGAAGCCTTAAAGAGGCAAGAGATACCAAAGAGTGTACCACCCATGTGTCCTGTTTCCTGGATTTTCTGTTTCTTTTTGCTAAGCCCATTTTGAAGTCCATAACACACAAAACTAAAGTATTTCTAACACAGCAACAAAGGTGTATTTCCTCACTCCCACTTTTCACCACTAAAGCAGCACATGGTTGATGGAAAAATGACTTTGAACCTGCCACTTCAGGGCTCCTGCCCTAAGCAGAGAGTGATACATGTCCGAAAAGTCAGATGCAGGACTGCCTGAGAGCTGCATGGCAGAAATTACCTGAACAAACTTCAGTCACCTCATCTCTGCTTAACTTTTATTAGTGATGAAATTGAACAGGTTCTGAGGCTATATGGCTACATTCATACAGATAATTGGTATTTTCAGAAGCAGGAACACCAGGAGGTTAATATTTGATACTTAGAGGAGGACCAAACGTTAAAGTCTCTGACTTTTCAGGTCCTCGAGGCCACTGCTGCTCCCAGGCTGCAGCATGTACAACAACAAGGAGATTCTGCTCCCTCAGCAGAAACCAGAGAATTCAAATCAGCACAGATCCCATACAGTTCCAATTCCTTTCCCTGGCAAGAGTTGAAGAAACCAGGCAGAGTATTCCCAGCTACCGAGGCCTAAAAGGCTGTGCTAGCTGCCAACACTTCTAGAGCTGTTTCTTCATAACTTGCCAGGAAAGAAGGAAACAGTGTGATGCATCTGATTTACTGTCATGCAGGGTACAAATATTTGCTGACTGCACAAGGCATAAAATTCACCTCTATTCATATATATTTGAGGAAATTAAATTCAACTTCATTGAAATAAATTGTGCATAGAGCAATTGTGATTATAAACTTAAATTGACCATCTTGCAGTTGAAAAAATAGTTGATATTACAAGTTTCACAAAATCAATCTGCCCAATATCTGTCTTTCCAACAGCTAGGTGCTTAGAGCAGAGGTGTTTATCCTGCTCATTATGCTAAACCTTCAGTGAACATTTTAGCCTCGATGTTCTGGTTTATGGAAAAAGGAAAAACTGTCACAACACTGAGATCACTGCAGTCAGAGCTATAGATAGACTGCAGGAACTCACATGCTTACAGGGAAGTCCAGTCTTGGTAACAATCTAGATGGAGAAAATAGATGAAAACTTGGTGAAACACTAAAGCCATGTAAGGTTGCAGAGCAGCCAGTTCCCAGAGCCAGCATTGCTTTGAGCAGGTCAGACACCAAACATCCAGAGGCCATTTGGCAGCTGAGTTTTATTTTGATTGTTCAATCTACATATTCACTGACTATATCCAATGACTTAGGAACCCTCTGTGACTAACAATGCTTTGTAATGTTTTGATGCCTGTATCCAAATGTCTTGAGCCATCACAGCACTCTGCTTCAGAATAGTACCATATTGTTTTGACACCTACAGCACTTTTACATTTACATCATTGAGGAAGGTTCAGTTGTGCTGACATAGATGTGTTCAGAGGATGGCAACAAGAAAAATCAGCTCATGATGAACTTCAAAAATGCATCCCAAGCAGTCGTTCTGTTACTTCAGCATTTCTAATTACTTTTACAAAGGAAGCATACATCAACAAGAAGTGGTGCATCACTCATAGCTCCTAATCGTTGAGCTAGTTTGTCAGCTTAGATTTGTGGAAGCCTTTTCAGCACATGGGATTTTCAATTAAAATTATAGTTGTGTGCAAGCTATCTGCAAAAACATCCTGTCACTGAGGTGCCACACAAGCCTCTACAGCTCAGAAGGTTGGTGCTCAGCTCCCAGTAACACAGCAATCATCTGCAGTGCCAGCACACAGAGAAACCCCAAATATGGTGAGTTCCTATAGCCTAAAGCTATCCTTTTTGGCTGAAAAATCATGGATTTCTTCATGCAGTTTTTACAGCTGTGTGCCTCCACAGCTTCCAAAGCTCTTCATTCTTCCAACCTTGGTCACAATTAGTCTTGAGGCATGCTCAGGAGAATTACTTAAGAAGTCTAGAAATTATAATAGAAGTGACTGCTGAGCTCCCCAGGAAAGCAATGAAATGCATAAATACTTCCTAATCATTGTGTGATATTGAGCCCACTGTACTCTACTCATCAAGAGATGATATAAATGGCTGACACCCATCCAAAAATCACTGGAAGGAAAAAATACAGCTTTACCTAAGATAGGTGTCATAAGACAAAAAAAAAAAAAAAAAACAAACCCCAAAACCAACACCTTAGTTGAGAATGCAAAATGTATCAAAATACCTGTCTTAGACCTGCAAAGGTAGTCCTTAACTGTTGCATATGTTGTATCAATGTCAAATAATCATGCCCAAAAATAACTACATTCCTTAAAATATTCATACACAGAGGCAGAAAAACACAGTCAGAATCAAACCAGTGAAAAATGTGATGCATTTGAGATCCTCTCTCAGAGGCTTTTACCCACAGGAGTTGTACAGGAGTGAACAATGTTTCAGTGACAGATCCTTAAACTCAGCCTCAGCCCATCCAGCCCAGAAGATTAAACCACACAGCCCAGTGAATCTGGGTGGCCAAAAGGGGAGCCAAAGGCTGTTCTTTGGACTGATGTCAACCCAAAATCTGTGCTTGAAAACAGAAGTCTCCAATTGCTGCTTTTACACTCTTTGCAGTGAGGAGCAGAGCAGCTGTGGACACCAGAAACAATTTTAAATTGCTTAACAATTTTAACTTGCTTAATTTTAAATCTAAGCAAGTGTTGTTGGACAAGGAGAGACTGTCTCTGGTAAAGAGCTCCAAGTGAGAAAAGCTTTAACCACGTTGAGGAGAGTCACTGGTAGAAAAAGAAGTGGTAGGAAAATGGTATTTTTTAAAACAAATAAAACGTGGAGTGGATCAAATGCACAGAAAATTTGATTTGTGATGGTATCTATCAACCTGCTACGAAAAACTGAACATAGCAATCAGACATCAGCTCTCTCAGGATTGTTGGATCTTACCAGGCATGGTGAAGAGAAAATTATCATTAGTAATGTAGCATTATTTTTAATTGACCCAAAAAGCCAGCTGTCAAAGTGTTTTCAGTCTGCCAAATGAGGCTTTAGATGTGTGGGAGGACACCTAAGGACTTTAATACATTTCTTACAAAGAAAATATCCACACTGGAAAATGAGTGAAAACTTAATCAAATAGATGAGGAAGTGAGGGAATGCTTCCAGCATATTCTGATAAATTAAGAACTGCATTCTTAAGAGTATTACACTGTGTCTATGACCAATCCCCATATTAACTATGTATTAAAAAACAAACAAACAAAACCAAGATAACAAAAAAATAATCCAACTCTATGTCTGTGCCATACAAAGGTGCTCACACCACAAACTGGTTATTGGTTCTGTAATATCTTATCTGTGAAACTTAGATTGCTTGAGGAACTGGGGAGAGGGTCAAAATCCACCATCACACTCAAAGATCTAAGACAAAACTGTTTTCTGCACACACAATTTTGGAACTGGCAGTACCCTGTGACATCAGTGGCATTGCAGTGTTTAATAGGCATTTACTTTTGTGAGCATAACATTTTCCAAGAAATTTTCTCAAAACAGTGGGGTGGATCATCCTCCCTGTTCTCATCCCAAAATCATCCAGACTCTTCTTGTAGAAGAAGTGAAGGAATTCCTTGACAATTGAATGCTCATCCAACACTCACCAATCCTCCCAAGCAAGTTAAGGCAGAGATCTGAAATGCTCGGGAAGGGAACACCTTGTGCTTTCAGTTTGATCATGAAACAAGTTCATGTCCTGCACAGGAAATACCTATATGGGCACATTCTCCCACAGTTGTTGTCTTCTGTAATTCATTCACATTTTGGAAAGAGGCCATATATGATATGGACTTGGCAAGGCTGCTTTAAAAGCCAGATCAGTTCCTTGCTCTGGTTCACGGCACAGCCGTACAAACGTGCTGGCACAACAGATGTCTGGGGGAAGGTGAGGAAACAGGCATGCTTCATGTTGTATTGCTATCAAAAACAACCTGCCATGAAGCCACAGCCTCTATAAAACAACATACAAATAAACCCCAAGATGAAGTCATTTGAAAAATTCCCAACACCTTACAAAGAAACAAAAGTTCTCTAATATCTTCCATTATCTGTAAAGTCTATTGTCCAAATATAGCACACTTGCAATTAAGAATATTTCCTATTGTATCTTACATCAAAAGAATCTACCCTAAAAACATAATGGGGGGGGAGGGGATCCAAGTGCTATCCTATCATTACAGTCAGGAGGATAAGCACTGCCCTAGGCATCATACCAAAAAATGTGACAGGACTGCACACAAGTGATTTGAACACGAATCCATTATATAACACTGATATTAAACAGGGCTCTGGTTTTTTGTCCTTCTAGTCAAAGACTGGACAAAAGAACATCCTGGTTTTGTTTTATAAAGGCATTTCTGAAGCTCAGAAAAGGCCACTGCTCCCTAACAGGCTCTCTCTGGTAGACATGGTCCTTCCCTGAATTTAATCCTACTGGAACTCCACTCCATTGCTTGGAAGGAGACAGACTTAGACTCTCACATTTTCTGTGAAGGTGTATCCAGCTCAGCCTATCCACAACATTGGGAAATTCTTCCAACAATTAATCTGACTTAAAGACTTCCTTGTCTTCTGTAAATTTAAACTCAAATACATTTCATCTCAACTCTTTGTTGCTCAGCTGAAGAGAGGGCCCTGTTGTCCACTTAATTACGTACTGCAGTCAAGACAGTGTCTGACTTTATCATGGCAGATAAAATAGCTTAATTTCTTGTCTAAGCAATGTCTCTAATTTTTGTAAGTCTCCTTGTGGGAGAGAAAGGTGTTGGCTGGTGTCCACCTGCCCAATATATTTCTTTATGACTCTCACCAGGACTGGGCATTCAGTTCCTAGAGAAGTTCACCTGATTATTTTTCAAAATCAAAGCAAGAATTTCTGCATAATTCTACCATTTCTCATTGTCTGCATGTCCTAAGTTTCAGATAGAAGAGTGCCCCTAAAGTACTACAACTTTACTCATAACCTATTTTGATTTTACTGAGATTTATTGACATAGGAGATGCATTTTTATCAGTCTTCTCCTGTTCAATTACTCAAAACGTAGGGCCAACCACAACATATAATCATCTCAAATACAAGTTTCTGTGGATAAAATCCATTGAAAAGCATCCATCTTCCTGCTGTCAACATGCCCAGTTCACAGGGTGTAAGAGCACCTCAGGGAATGGTTTGGCTGCTGTGGATTTTTCCAGCATCAAAACACATGGCTGATATAGTCCAGTCCCTCAAAAGTATTAATCAGCTCATAGTGTTAATCAGCTATGGCTTAAATCTGCTTTTACTGGTACAGACTGCTGACTAGATGAGAGAAAAGACATTCTGGAGGAGAACAAAGAAACACACCCACTACCCCAGCCTGCCTACAGGGACATGTTAAATGAAAGAATATCTACAGAGCCATCAGCTCAAGCAGAAGGTTTAGTACAAATCACTTGTTTTTCAACCCAAAATTTAGAGTGTTGTACTTCTATTTTCATTTTTTGAATGCTTAAATGCCCAAAAGCAGAAATGAAATGCAAGCAACCTCTTGGAAGCAAAGTCCACCATGTGATCTCCTTTATCCATAAGCAACTGCTTGCAGCCAGTATATGCACTGGCCACAAGAAAAAACTAAGAAGGAATTTCACTTACAGATGTAATTTATACACACAAACAAAATCCTCATGACTAGGGTTCTACCTCCTACATGAACTATCTCACTACTTAAAAATAATCCCATATTCATGGGAATATGGCACAGGATTTTGGACTGTCAAATGGCAGGAAGCTTCCACCGCCCTGCTTTGCTTCAGGTGCTAGTTAGATTTAATTGGACCTTTGATAGATTCACTCAGTGAAAGCATTTTTTCGGTTATCAAACTTTATGCTCTTATTTCATTATTCTGCACCCTCAAGCATAAAATGTATTATTTACATAAAATGCATTTTATTCTTGATTGATAATTTCCTCACTGACTACAGCTTTATACCATGAAAGCTTCAGGGTTTAACTTCTTATCTATTTTATGCAAAAATAGATGTAAATAACATCAGGCCACTATGAGAATAAACATCTCTTGAAAACCATGTGTTTGATTCCTAATGATCGAAGACCTAAAATATTCTGTACCTTCTTAACTGTAATTACTACAGCAATTGTAAGAGTAAATCAAAATCAGCTACAGAAGGCAGGAGGAATAAACACAGAGTCCCTTCATGGCAGACCTTATTAAGGAGGGAAAGGATAAGGTGACTGGGTTTTTTCTACCTTCAGCTACTGCCATTCCCCCATTCCAGTTCCCCAAAGAAAAAGCAGCACTTTTTTTTCCCCTTAATAAAGAAAATAAACCAAACACCCATATCCTAATGAGTCATTTTGGTGCACAGTTCTTGTACAGCGCCTGTAAGCCAAGTTCTGCTAATTACACATTTTATTGTCTCCAGAAAGATAAGAATTAATTCACAAAAATAAAAAAAACCCTTCGCTACATGCTGTAATAAAAGGTATCTGAATGTCTTACTGTAATTAAAAAGTCTTGGAGACACTGAAATGAATCTATTGTGGCAAGGTTCCAGTATACGACAATCAGGCACTGCCTTTGAAGCTCCCTAATATAAAAAGGAAGAATAATGGGACTGAAAGAAATTACATCCAAACTCATTCAAGCATTAAATGGGAAAAAACCAAAACAAAACAACAAGCAAAACACAAAAACAAATAACAAAAAAACCACTCCTTTTACCCAACTAGTATACCATTAAGAAGTTCTCACAAAAATTCCCCAACGCACTGAAGAGACACTTGCTCTGGCTGCAAACAGATGAAAATCAGACAATATTTCTTATGTAAATTAACAGAAGCAGCTTTTTATGTTTCGATCCCAATTCCTGCTTCCCTGCTGTGCCCCCTCTGTGCCACTCTCAGCCTTGCCCAGCCCCATGACCACAGCGATGGGGAGATGAGCACTTCCCAGCCTCCCCGAGCCAGGTCCAGACAGGACCCACCAGCTCCTGGTCTCCAGGCTCCACGGAAATGTTTGATACTAACAGCAGGAAACATGCAGAGCCACGCCTGAGTGAAAAGGGGAGGTTAAAACACATCCCCTCCTTTGCCATTCTGTGTCTTCAGTTAGCAAATACTGCTCGCTTCATTTGAATTTGACAGCAATATCTCTGGGCATTCACTATCTTCATTTATTGCTTGTCTCTCCCTACCAGCAAATGCCAACTTACTTAATGCTGAGAACCTGATAAAATCTCTGCAACACCTGTCATGCTGGAGCTTTCCCCAGCTTTGCCTGAGAAGGAGAGTCTGGTGTGAATTGATATTAAACAAATCTCACTTTCTACTCTGCTACTAAAATCTGCCATGCTGGTTAGAGGGTTGTCTGGCCAACAAAGATCTCTTGAAAAGGGTAGTTCCCTGCACAGCCACATCACCTCCTTACCATTCTGTGCACCAGGCTGGAGGGCTCTTTACAGCAGCCACCATCAGACCTGCCAAGAGAAGTCAGCATTCCCTGGTGCACAGGCTTCCCCTTTAATAAAGCCTCAAGGCTGAGAGCCCACCTCCAACACAGGCATACAGCACAATCAGCTGTTACCACACCACTGACGTTCAGAAGCACTGTGTTTTATCAGCAGACTCCCAAATATTCAAGAATAATGCCCTTTAGATGCTTTCCTGACTTGCTGGCCCTTCTCTGATGAGGTCTCCACCTAGAAATGCACCAGTTCTCAGTACCACAACCAACCAGCAGTCAAGGCAGCTGCTGGGCCAGCAGTACCCAGGGTGGAGCGCAGGGAGAAGCTTGGACTGTGCCCTCAACAACTGGAGTGTTCCATTTTCTCAAAACCAAGGAGAATATGAAATTCATAAAATTTAGCTGTTATAAAACAGAAACAAAAATCCTATTTGGACATTCTCAGAAGCATGGGGGAAAGGGTTCAAATGAACAATGTCATCACAACAGACAATGATTACAGATGCTTTTTCTCCAGGATTCCTGCAATTCAAGAATTTTAATCACCAGCATCAATGATTGTGTAAACTATACTCTTAAACTGATGAAGAGTAGGGCATATCTCTGTAAGATTTTAGAGTGGAGTTTTTTTCATTAGTAACATTTTTTTATTGAAAGGAGGGAATGCCAAAATAATTGTTTTATTGTAATCACAGTTATCAGTATGATCACGTAAAATGTCTGTTCTCATTTTCACCAGGCAATTCTGTGACAGGTCTAAACTAAGGCCGAGCCAAACAAAAATACCTACTGAGCATAAACAAACCAGATTACTTTGTCAGTGCTACCAAACCATTCCTGAGCATTTAGTAAAGCTTTTTAAGAAAAAAGGCACCTTAGGATCAATGTCTTTTCATTTAAAATTCACAAGCTCTATTAATCTATCAAGTACATATTTTTATTGGCTCTTGCACAGCTCCCTTGAAGGACAGACATTTTAAAGCTGATTAAATAGAAACCACCACGTTCATTGTACTCTGTGCTCAGCTGAGGATGCTGCTTCCACTTAGTCACTGAGCCATCTTCATTAACGTGTTACCAAACTTCTTCAAATTACATGCAAATATACAAACTGATATGAATGAACAAATCAGCTGGGACTCCTTGATTTTATACATCCATCTATTAAAAATACAACAGTACTGATTTGGCTGATGACCACAAAGAGCTTTCCAATATTTAAACCACATTTCCTCTGACATGTACAGCTTTCTAAAACACATACTCCAGGGCTGACACATCACATGAGGTTTCTGCTCTATGTGCAAGTCTATCTGAACTTCCAAGCAAAACCCCCATGCCATTTCAGAAGACTGAGCACAAAGCACTGCCAAAGACTTCCCCAGGAAGATGAATCAAATGAGAAGTACTGAAGTGCCTTGTTAATATTACCTGTATGAAAGCATAAAAAACACATCTCACATACTAAAGATATGGAATAGCTATTGGTGTTACACACAGAGAACATAAAAATATGTACTTATTAAATAATAGATGAGGATAGGGGAAACTTTCATTTTTAATAGACACAGCTGGAATGCAAGTTTCTTTTTCACTGAAGCAATGTGTGTCAATGTATCAGTCCAGACGCAGAGAGCAGGCTCACATGGTATGAGACTGCTTTCCTAGCTTCATTCTAGGTGGTCATATGTGAATGAGCAGGGGCTCTGTGTTTGGAGAAGTCTTATGGTTTTGTTTAGGCCAAACAACAGCACTTTAAAGTTGACAGAACAGCCATCAAGCACTTGGTAGTTTATTTGCCTTAAAACACCATATAAAGATTTAATATACAAGCACTTGACATTTCTTCAGTAGGTAACAACATCATCAACTCAAGGATACCACCACCTCCATAAGAAGGTATATATGCAATGCACACATAGCAATTAAATCTATATTGAACTCACATAGCTAAAAGCACAGGAAATGTTAAGTGAAAACATCATTAATCTTTGTACGCAGAGTTTCACATTTATTTTTTTCTTGATTAGACACATAGGTAAACACATTAGTGTTTTGTGAACAATTTCACTGAGAACTTCCACTTAGATTATAAACAATGGATCATTTTTCTATGGATCACAGGGCTTCACAAGCAAAAAACTCGAGGAGGAAAAACCTTGCCCTCCTGAAATCAGTCCTCACATAAACAGATTAAGTCCCTCAAGGCAGCCTACTACTTCCAGAAACTCACTGGCTCACTCAAAGGAAAGCCACAGTTCCCTCAGCACATATTATAGGTGAGACAAAAGTGCTAAACAGCTTACCAAGCAGCACCAGGCTAATTAACATCATATCAGCTCTAATTGGAAGCGATTCAGCAGTGTCAGCTCTGCAGTGGGAGTCTTTTCAGGACTCACTGATGTGAAAGGCGAATAGTGACACCAAGAAGTGTTTTGTTTTCCAGCTCTGTAGAGCAGTTGTTCACTGGAGAGTGGTCTGGAGTCACCAGCAAGAGATAATCCAGCCACTGTGTCACTGTTTCCTTCCCATTGCTGTATTCAAACATGCTTTTGCAAGCACATCAAACTACATGGCCTGGCTAAATCACCTCTGTGGTGCTCAGAGGGTCCAGAATAAGAACAAGATCAAAACCTCAGCTCCTGCAGTCCTCAGAGATCCTCTGTTCTTTCCAAGTTGCTCCATGCAATCTGCAAGCTAAGACACATATCAACTCAACTGTCCATTTCCTATTGAGTAATACCCACCAAAAGTTTAATCCCTTTTAATGAAGATACAATTAACACATTTGTCAGGTCATGCAAACCCTGACCTACTTTGCACTTTTATGAGTAAGGAAAACTTCACCAATTTGATGAACTAATTAAAGAGTCTTAGTCTTGCATGTAGCTATCAAGAATGCAGCCAAAACAAGTGAAGTAAAATGAGACCTTTTAAACCAAATGAGTCTCAGCAGCCTCTGTGACAATCCATAAGAAGCATTACTGCTGTCTAGATAAACAGAAAGAGATGATGAAAACTAACAACTAAAAATATTCACCATGATCAACTTATTAAATCACATTAAATTATCCCTTCCTTACAAGATGTAATTTTTAGAGGATTTGTTCTAAAGGACACATGAAAGACTGAGGCCTTCATGGAAACCCATACAAAATCCTTCAACTTACTGAGCTGTGGCAAAAGCACAGCAATGCCTGCCCTCCTAAATTAGCTGTTCAAATGGAAAAGTGATGATTTCAGGGGATTTTTCCCCACAGATGCCAAAAAGTAGTGCTCAGGGTATAAAACAGCTTAAACCCAAGCCAGCATCTAAACTCAAGTCGGTGTGTTATGGCATGTACTTAAAAGTGAAGGTATCCCACATCTCATCTCTGTCAGCCCACTGCAGTCATGCTTAATGTGTGACAAAAATTGTTCCAGGAGAGAAGGTTCAGAAGCATTACTGAAAGCCTGAGCTATTTTCCAAAAGGATTTCTTGCAAAAAAAATAGTGCAACACTATAAAAATAAGCTTCAAGGACACATTTCACATTGGAGTCTATTATCAGGATGTAACATTTTCATGCATCATTTTATATTAAGGAAAGCTGTGTAGTCTGAGGAATGGCCATGTCTAGCTCCTTCTGGCATAAAAGTCCTCCTTTGTGCTGTGACAAAGAGTGATATCACCACAGATGAAAATTTAGCTTCTCTCATACTGATTTCCCTATCAAGTGTAAAAATCCATAATTTACCAATTTTTTTTGAGACAGCAAGAAACAGATGGACAAAACCTCTGCTTCTCTCATGGTGTTCACATGCCCTGTCACTGCCTAGTCTGCCACTGGGGCTTCAGCAGCCCTTCTGTGCCACACTCAACCACGGAAAATGTGTCACACTGAGTGACACGCCTGTGAAGAGCCCCAATTTCCTTTCTTCTCCATGTCAAAGGAGCTTTAAATATCTACATTTACTGTCTTGTTCCTCATTTGATAGCTATTTTAAACCATATTGCAAGATCAAGCAGTGGCTCAAAAGATTGAGTATTGAGCTAAAAATCTGGATCCAAATTCGAATGGTCTGTCACTCAGAGTAATGCCTCCTGGTCTTGTGTCCACTGCAGTTCACAGAATCACTGGGATGGTAAAATAACTAAAGTTACAAGCTTGATGTAAAACACAGAGTAGAAAGATTAGAAAAGAAATATGAAAATAAGAGATAATGCAAGTCCACCTCAGGAGAGACAAACTGTGGCACTGTGAAATGTGGGAACTGTGGCACATGGAACATGGGTGGTCCACAGCCTCTGTACCTTCCTTACACCACAGAGCCCAAGCATCACCACAGTGAAAAGCTCTTCATTTTTATGCAAAACACTGATCCAGCACTGAGGAAACAAAGGCAGAAAGCTGTCAGCACCTAAAGAAAGCAGTACTTATCATGCTCATGTAATTTGCTATTTTAGGAAATCCCATGCTAATTGATTAAAGTAATTAGCTGTGCTAATATTAGCAGGTTCTTCTTTTGCCTTAAAATCATGCAAGGTATGTAGAAGGAGCAACACTTACTTTAAGAGGGCCCATTACCTTATTTAAAATACTTCAGCCATGCTATAATAAACCATCTTAGGAAACAGAAATCACAAGCTCATTGGACAAAACATAAAACATTTTTGTTGATGACCAATTAAACCACAACTTTCCACTGGAAAATTCTGAAGATCTCAATGCACCTCCAAGCACCTAATCCCTTAGGCTGAGCAGATCTCACTAGGAGACTCAAGATGTAAAGCAATGGTCCCAGAGGTACTATTATCTCCAAAGTTTTAGAAAAGGGCCTTGCAGGTCAGACTTCAGGAGAATGCACAAGGTTGGATGAGGAAACTTGGCCTGTTAATGCCTCCTCTCTACCTGGTCAAAATACCAGGATGCAGAGTAAGTGATGCTACTTCAGTTTTAAGCTGACAAATCCAGCTCCTAATTTATATTCCAAAATTTACTTGAACTAAAAGGGAACATCAGAGGAAAAGGCCAGGAGTGCGAATTTCTGCATCAGCATATATGGAATCACCTAAAAAGACCTTTTCTCTCCAAGTCAGGAAGGCTTATGCAAACTAAAATGAACACCATAGACCAGCAAAAAACAGGGCCTATTAGAATTAATAAAACATTTCAGACTTTAGCATGTAAAAATTAAAAGTTAACATGACAATAGGCAACTGAAGTTCATTTATTTTTAGATTGTGCATTTATGTCACTTCAACTGTGCATAAAAGGCTCTTCCCTAATTCATATGGCTTTTTAGTAGTTTGCATAATGCAGAAACTAACAGCAGAAACTAAGCAGAGTCTATAATATGACTTCATTGCAGTTGATAGAAATGGAACAGCAAATGAAGTATCCATCCAATATCTGCTCTGAACTGGAAGATATTATGACTTACCAAATCATGTTAAATCTAATTTGCCATTAAAAAAAAAAAGTCACTCTAAGTTAAATCTTTCTTCAAAATCACCATCAGAAAGCCCATGTAGGCATCAAAGCAGTACTAGGATGAACTCTGAGTCCTGTTTTATTACTTAATACAAGTTCGTTAACACCTTTTGTAGTAGTAATTTCTACATATCTGAAGAGGTTTTTCATTTTTAATCTGTACATCACCACTGCTCAGTCCATTCTGTGGTGCTGGGGCACAGCAGCTGCTGCTCTACTGATTTTACCTTCATATCTTTGTCTCATTGATTAAAAAGCCATCAAAACAAGTTTATGCTTAATTGAAGCAAATATCTAGGCTGTCTTAATTGTAAATGGAGTTATAAGCAGACTGTTCAGCATGTTGGCATCCTAGCAAGCCAAGAACATTCCTACTTCATTCTCAGGGAGTCACAAGCTCTAAGCACATTCATCAGTGATTAAAGAATTAAAGCTTACATGGCAATAACAATTAATACTTCTCAATTTTCTGACACTGTCTTGACTCCTCTGTCTAGAGTTTCAAAGCAATTTATTGACACACACAAATTAATTCTCAGTACCCTGCAGGTCAGAAGGATCTTTGTTTTCCAGGAGGTAAAAGCAATGTATTCAGCAACATCCAGTCATGTTCACACTGACCCAAAGTCCAGACTGCAAGCCCAGAGAACTGATGGCAATTAACTTCCAGTTACGGTTTCAGATTAGTATATTGCCCACAGTTCTGGGTATCTGGACCTACACGTCTTAATTCATGCACCAAAAATCAGAAACTACCAGGAAAAACAATCTAGCTAATTACAAAAGCACACACAGCCAAGTGTCAATTTTTTAATCATAAAATACTGAGCACTTCCCTACCTCCAACTCCATTAAGTGTTATTTCATTAGCACTTTCACTGCGGTACTTCAGAGCAAGTATAACTGCCAATGCACAATAATTAAGATACTCCCTTGAAAATAGAATTGTGTGACTAGAAGCAGATGCAAAATTGGAAGCTTGAAACTAGAAAAAAAAAAAATTAGCTTCATTTTCTCCTCATTTGTGTCTTTTCCAATACACACCTAAGGGTGCAACTTTTTGGAGTTATAAGCATCCAAAAGAACAGAAGCAGCTATAGCTTTTGATGATCCCACTAAGTTTAGAAATAATACTAAGAAAATAGCACTGCTCAGGTGATTCAAAAACATCAAACCATGATTCCCTACCCTACAGACAGAAGCAGATGACACCATGCAAGAATATAAGTTTCTTACAGAGGACAGGAAAATTCACTGACCAGTCTGCAGTGAAGATGTTCATTGTTGCCTCCACTAAATGCTGGATGCCCCACTGACATTACAGCCAAGCAGAGTCATGAGAATGGATTTCAAGGGCAATGAAAAGGTTAAGACTTATATAAAGAAGACATCTCACAGAGTCAACTTAGAGTGTCATGGACCTTTTAGGTAAATACCTATTAAATTAGTCAACATATTTTAAGTTGTAACTTCCTTAAAACCTGATTTTCCTAATGCCCTTAACAAAGTCCTGTAGCTGCTTTATGAAGGACCAGCACAGACAGAAGCCAAGGTTCAGGGCAGACAAACAAGGAGTAAGAAATCTAAAATTACTGCAAGGACCTATAGTTTTAAAGTACACCATCTGAGGCTTCTGAGTTAGTATTCTACAGTACTAAGTAAGAATTCTCTTTTTCCTAATAAAGCTTATTTGAACCCTAGCAAGAAAAATATCCTAATCAAAGTAGGGGAACAGCATCTTGAAGGTCCAGGTTTTTAGAATGAGTTGCACTGGTGATTACAAAAAAAATAGGATGTGTGAATGCCAGAAGACACCAGGTATAAAGTAACTCAGACAGGACACAGAACAACAGTCATGCCTGTGTTCATGGGTTCATTCCCTAGAGCATTTAGGGAATGAAGCTTAAATTTAAGGAATTTAAGCCACAAAATATTATATATCTAACCAAATAAGAGAACTGATAACTGATCGAGTTAATACCTGCTTCCAGTCTCACAAATAAGACTTAACAAGCACAGGTTGAAAAAAAAAATGTGTCCCACTGAAAGATAAAGTGTAAATTACCAAAAAAAATCTATGTACCCTTATATAGCCTGGAACTGAGCCCTAAGTCTCTGGACTATGAAGCAACCTCAACTCATTATGTAAGTAAAATACCAAGAGCTGCTTCTATATTTGTGTCCATCAGCAAAGAACACGCCTGCAGTTACCCACTCCGTGCTCTTCACTGGAGAGCAGAGGGGAGCCAGGCCTATCAATGCTGCCATCTACAGAGCACTGCTCCAGAGCTAAAGGACTTGAGCTTTTGCTAAGATTAAGACCTTGAGATTTTGCATAATAAACTGCTTGGAAATCAAACATACTCCACCTCAGCTCCTATTTGCAGCAGTTCCAAACAGAGTTATAGTCTATGGGAGGGGGCAGAGGGAATAGCCAGGGGATAACAATGATTTCCAAACACTTTCAGGGACAGGCACATCTGCTCACACTGCTGTGGCTAATGTCACCTGCAGTAGTAATGCACCATTCCCTTCAGCAGTTACAGGGACTATAAAAATCAAGAAAGAACAGTGAAAGATTTGCACACAAAGAGCTGAAATAAAACTAAACAAGCCTTTAGTGTACTCAAAATTATTTTCACCTTTCTTTTGTTTCTCCAGAAAAGTAAATGAATTTATCGTGATAAATGCATTCCATCTTAAAATTTAACATTTTGTATTTCATCTACCACTACAACTGCTTGATGTCATAATTATCAACTTTAGAAGGTATAAGGAAATCTCTACATAGAAAAACCTAAGTGAAGAGCATGACAAAAAAATAAGACATAAGTACAAATGAAAGTAGATTAAATGATCTCTACAGCAACATTTTGTCTTGCTCTACAACAGAGGCAATAACCTATATAATTTGAAAGCATGTTTTGAATTACATTTGCTAAAAAATCAGGCAGCTTGCTTTGATATAGATAAATCTCACTCTTGAAAGCACAATTATGGGGAAAACTTTGCTTTGTCTTGTCTTCAGGCAGCTCTACAGCAAACAGCAGGTTTCACAGTGCAAGACCATGTTTTCAGCCCCAAATACACTAAATCCCAACCGGTGTGTTCTCTTCTGTAATCACAAAATGCACTCCATTTAGGAAATGAAGTCTTAATTGTTCATGCATTTCCAGTGCTAAACCCTTAACTAAATACACAGTGCCAGGGTAGCTCCACAGCCCCAGAAATGCTGTTTGTTCTGGCAGAGAGAGCTGGCCCTGCTCCAACACCTTGCCAGTCCGTTACAGAAATGGTAACTGAATGCAGAGAGGGCTCATTTTCTTCTGTCTGAAATTCCTGATAATGTCTATTTGGCTATTCAAGCTGTGCACATTGCCAGAGCAGGTTATGAACCAGGAAAGAAAATGAAGCCTTTGCAATAAAACATTTTGAATGCTGCTGGGAGAGCACAGCCACAAGAGCTTGGTGCTGCCAGAGCTGTTCCCACAGCTCCTGAACCCCCAGCAGCACTCCTGGCTCTGTCCTCTCCACCAACAGCTACACCTGCCCAGGGGATCCCTCCAAAGAAGGGCCCTGCCTTTTCCAATTCTTCACCCTTCCCAGAACAACCACCTCTGCACTGCCACCATGAGGGGTTCTCGAATTCAAGATGTAACGTGGTCAGTGTAATGCTTGGTCACGGGATCATGCAGGATCTGCCAAAAATATCATCTGAGTTCTGGGCACCATGCCCACTCCTCACCCAATACTGGATTTTTTAATAGCAGCAAGTTCATATTCCCCTGCTGACTGGCATCTTAAGCAGACAATGAGCTGATAGCTAATGGTGATCATCACTTGCAAACATACCTTTAAGGTTTGCCTGCACAGCAATGCCCCTGATTTTCCACATCAATCCACTCCAAGAGGGAAGTCAGCAGGGTGCTGCGGGGAGCACATGTACCTCAGAAGCTAAAAGAGTTCATGGAAGTGCTGGCAGAGCACCTACAATGCACAGTTTAAGTGAACCCAGCAGGCAGGCAGTGGTTTTACAGGCACACACTTGCCCTCTCAGTGGCCAGTATTTCCAGAAAATGACAATCTAAAGTAGAACACGACAACCAAACAAGTGACATTAACAGCTACATAGTTTCAAAGCTCATACTCAGTAATTCACAAATTTCAGCCATTGGGCAGCAATATTCCAATCACTTTTGTACAGCAATGAGACCTTGGCATAGGTCAGGGACCTGAAGTACTATCACACACCAAAATATAATGCTGCTGTCACACATGCTGAGCCACTGGACATTGATATCTTCCCACTGTTTCTAGCAAAAAAAATACAACCCAACATCTATCAGGTGAAGTTTTCTACCATTTGGCTGCAGTACCACATACCTGTGTGAAAGGTGCTTCTGCAGAGCAGGGTGCAGGCAAATAAACACCACCCCAGATGGCATACAGAGGTGTATATTTTACCACAACACTGACCAGGCACTGAACACATTTTAACACTTTGCCCATTTTTTACAGAAAACATGAAGGAAGATATACAAGTCCCTTTCAACCTCCATTTCTAACCCATGACCCTGCATTCCCTGCTGTACCATGACATGGAAGGACATGACAGCACAAGCCACAGAGGAGCACAGAAAATGTTCTCACCAGGCACCATGTGGGAAACATATCAGCAAGCTCAAACGAGCAAACATGCATTTGCTTTAATTTTATCTATGAAGTTTTGTACAAATCTTAGTTTGGGGAGAAGCTGTTTCCATTCTAGCTTCATATGAATTTCAAATAGTTAGGTTTTTTTAAAGACGACAGTTATCTACAAGCCAAAGATTTAGGCAGCCTATCTTGAGCCTGAAAATACAAAATCTGTTGAAAGCAGAATTGGCTAGGCCAGCTCTGAAATTACCAGCACAGAGGGTACACTTTAATTAGAAGATTTTCACCAGCAAGTTTTATAGACAGTAAGTACCTGTCTAAAAAATTATATAAGAAGAAAAGCTGCCAAAACTTTTCAACAGACATGACATGGATCAAAGGGGCAGGTGTTTGAAAAAGGTATGGCTGCTAATTCTATATCCAGACATTACAGATACAACAGACATTGCTAGAGGAAATCTCCCAGTAAAAATTGATCCCACCTTTGTTGTTGGCCTTCACTCAACTGTTCCTTGGGTTTTTACTTACCTGCTTCCCTGCACAAATGTTAAAAATGAGACTGTCTAATGAAAGCCATTGGGGAACCATTTTACGTTATCAGCTCAATGAGAAACAGCATTTCCCTTTTCTTCTCCAACTACAATGGAAGAACAAAATGATAGCTCTAACTATACAAACCACTGTAAGAGTGAGCCAGCCATTCTTATACTCATTTGTTGAATTTTACAGCAAAGGATGCCCTTTGGCAGTTCATCCCTCGGAGCAAACACCAACTCCTCCACACAAGTACATGTGCAGTCTTTCTTAACCTTTAAAGGGCTTAGAGCACAGGAATTTAAATAGTTACCCACAGCATTACGACACAAAGTGAAATCATTTTGCTCCATCTGTATATCACACTATAATTGTGAAGGAAGATGCAAAAGAAGATCTTTTTGCTGGAGATCTGGAGCAAAACCACCAAACAGTTATGGATATCTATGTCTGACTGCCTACTACTTCTGATCCACTTCCCAAGCATTAGTTCTATTCCCAATTAATTTTTGGGTGTACTAGAAAATGTGGGATACAGGAATAGAAAACACTACAAAATGCAATTAAAATTATTAAACCTTTCCAAAATCCCAAACCTATATGGGATATAAATAACACCAAATAGCCCATGACATCTCAAGCAGGTACTGAAAACCTGCATCTAATTCTTTTTGAAAATAAATTTAAATGCTCATTTTTTCAGGAGACTAAGTATCAGCACCAACTAATGAATGAATTCTCTGACATTGCTGAACTCCCATCTGCCTGCAGAGATAAAGTCTGCACAGCAATGGCTAATGCACCAGTGCACAATGAGGTGAGCATCCAGCATCACGAGGCGCTCCATTCCCTTGGCACGCATGGCATGCCAGGTGCAGAGCAGCCTCTGGAGCTCCCTGGGTAGCATCGAGACTGCTCCAGTGGGAAGCTGGCTACTTACTGCTGGATTCAGCAGGACATCCAGTGTAAATCTCCACTAAGTGCTCAGTCATAACCAACTATCTGCAGCAACATGGCTGTGTGAGGATGGGGTTTCACTTCTGATAGTCGCTGAAGCTTCTCTTTGGAGCTGCGTGTATGTCAGCACTGCACCGTGGGATCACCGCCCACTGCTTCACTAGGGCCAAACCCTTCCCACTCTTTTGCAAGCTCCCCCAGGGCCCCACAACATTGGCACACAAGCAGGGACTGACTGTGGGATCACTGCCCACACGGAAAGCACAGTGAGCAAACAGCCTTTGCATCCCCGAGATCTATCAAACACCTGCCTCACACTGATCCCACCACCAGCACTCACTGAACCAGCACTCCTCCAAGTCACTGTCACATTCACTTTGCCCACTTCCCCAAAGAAGATAAAAATACACTGGCTAGAATCCAGCCAAGTTTCAACAAATCATTTTCCTGGTAGATGATATCAATGCCTTTTATTTAAATAAATGCAGTATAAATAGGCTTTCTAATGAGAAAATAGTTTGAGGGGGTTTATGTGATACACTAACAAAAAAATGATTACTTGATCTAGTTTGCAACTTCTTATATATTATTTAGAATTAATTTTGAAAAATAAAGGAAATATCAAATCAAAAGGGACATCTTCTGTAAGTAACTGTTTAAGTTTTTACCTTATAAAGTGATTCCTGTAAGGTGTTGGAGCCAACAAGCTCAGAGTAGTGACCAGTCCTTCCTGCTTTCATTTGCCAGAGCAATGAAACTCAATAATCTTAGTTGTATATACTTGCATCTTTGTGCTGTAATGAAAATGCATTTGATTTCAAGCAGAATATATATGCTTTGGCAAGTTCAGCAACAAATCACAGTTTGCATCTAGAGTAATTTTTAAGTATTTTAGCATGAAGCTGCACCTACAGAAGACTTAGAGACTCTGGGACATGCCTTGCCTGTGCCTCTCGGGTGTCTTTACTTCCACAAGGTTGCTCTTCATTGCACGGCTGACTGAGCAAAGGCTTGTGAAGTTGTCCCTTGGGTGTTCCCTCATCTCTAATCACTCTTGTCTAATCATTTCTTTTTTTCTGAGATAACCATGTTCTCTATCTTTCTGTCATAAGGAGAAAGAAAAGCCTCCATCCTCAAAAAAAAAAAAAAAANATTACACACAACTTTCAAGGTTACTAGAACTGCTATAAAATTAATAGCTGTGGGTATTCTTCCCAACAATGGCTTACTGAATAAAAGATCACCTCACTTTAAATGTTGACTTTTAAGAAACTTCTAACATTTCACCATTGTGTGAACTCCTTGAAAATAAAAGATTTAATATCTTTCTTTACATAATGTTAATACACCTTACATTTGTGTAGCATATGTAGTTTTTATAACTGTTCTTCTGCATTTTCTTCTATGCTGTTGTTTGATCAGATCTTTAATGTATTTCAGACAATGTGAGAATTAACTACAAACAGGCAGAAACACAAGCTTTGAAATGAGAGACATTGTAATCTCCCAGTTCAGCAAAAAGAGATAAATACCCACTGAGCTTTTTACAGTAGCTTTCCAATGTGCAGAGCATATGATATTCTAGAAATTTCCCACACAAACTTGTACACACATTACACAGGTTACCCACTGGGACAGGAAATCAAACACATCAGAACATGATTATTTTAGAGTTTAGGAACAGGTCATCTGCACAATTCAGTGTATATATATTCCAAGGATTTCCAGGTGGCCTGGGCAAACATCCCAGAGGCTCTAATTCCAACAAGAATCATTTATGGAAAAAAAAACTTTGAAAACCCTATGTACAGTAGGCCTAATTATGGTCAGTTTTTAAAGAAAAAACAGGACTTTTTCTAATATTAAATATTTAATCACTAAGTCATTTCTGTTCCTAACTTACAAGTTTGTTTTTCAAGAGTGAAGTGGATTTTTGGGGAGCAGCTCTATAAATTCTTATTAATACTTTAATATTACTGTTCTACTACAGTAATTATTACTATGTATTTTGATTTTTGGCAATAGTACTTTTGTTTTATATAATATTTATATTTCCAATTGCAAGCTAATTATCCAAAAATCTGTCCACTATCTGCAGTTTTATAAGCTATTTTTTAAGTCAACAGAAGAGAGTTTCCTGATAGCAGCAGCTCTCCTGGACCAGCTGGACCTGGCTCAAAGGTGTACAGAAGTTCAAGACCCACCAAACTGATCTGTGAGAAGTGGACATGAAATGAAGCAGACTTCCTTCAGAATGCTTTCAGCCTTCTTGGCTCAAAATTATTACTGAAAACCAGCTGCAGAAAGCTGTGAGCTGCTGTAGAGGCTGGGAATAAATTGGACTCCACCACGGTGGTGATGCACTACAGCTTCACACAGCAAGGAAACTCCAGTCAGCAGAGCTCTGGGTTTGGCATTGCCCTCTTCCCTCCCCGACTTCCTTCATCTCATCCCCTTCACTTTGCCCTACACACACAAACTGATACATCAGTAGAAAGGTCTCTCTCATCTCTGTCAGGTGACGAAATTGAGCAAAGCCTTGATGTTATCCTGAAGACTTGATCTTAGAGATCTGGAGTCCCAAAACACAGTCAATTATATTTATAATAACAACCTTTTCCTTTTTTTTTGAAGAAAGAAAACATACAGTTATGACTGTTCACTACATTTGCAGCTTATCAAACACAGCATGATTAGTTTTGATCTTCCGGCAGAGATCACACCAGCAAATTTACATTAAAAAACCCAACAGCATCATTCCACTAGTGGTTTGTCATATCATTATTCTGAACAGGAAAACTTTGCTGCAGCCCTACATGGAAACCTACATTTCAGAACAGAAACTCTTTCCAAGAGGACAGCAACAACAAAAGTGACCAGCTACTTAATTCTTTATTGAATCAAATATTTTAGTAACATTTTGCCACTGAGAGATTCTGACCAGACTACAAATGGCTCTGGGATAACTCTATTTAAAAAAAAAAATAAAGATTGTTTTTCAATGGCTGATATGCATGTAAGAAAGCCAGAGGCCTTGGCACAGTAGGTGGTGGCATTAAAAACTAACTGCTGTTGTTATTAAGTTCCTTTTTTAAAAAACAAAAAATTCCATCCACTTAGTACAATACACACATCTTAACTCCTGATAGTAAGAAGTAAAATAATAATTATGGTGGCTTTGGACCAGGAATCTCTTGATAATTACTTCTAGCAGATTCTGTGCACACTTAGCACAGCTCTGTGCATTTCTCATCTATCTGGATAAGACAAGTACGCTGCAGCTGCTGAATAGTTTGATCCTACTATTATTTTGGTACAGAGGACCTTAAAACAGACCAAAACAAGCACTGTGAACAGAATTCAAAACGACAGAAACCTGCTGAGGTCACTAAGGTTTACACTGAAGAAGCATCTGCCTGTGGTCAAGTAGGCTGATGAAAAGGTTGTGTGCAGCCCCTCACAACTATTCATGGTGACAGCACAGGCACAATTCTCAGTCAAGGTCAAGGAACAATGCACAGGCAAACCAAGCTGCCACTGGCAGCCAGGGTGAGTGGCCATGCCTGGGCAAAGGAGGAGCTCTTAGCAGATCAGTCACACGTTCCCCAGAATGCAGACAACTAAAAGCTCCTGGATAAAGGGGGCTGGGGGTGCTGGTGGGCAGCAGATCCCACATGGGTCAGCAGTGTGAGGGAAAACCACACTCTGGGGTCAAACACAGGACAAGAGCCTGGAAAAAAGGTGATTCTGCCACTGCCTTCAGCAGAGGAGAGGCCTCCCCTGCAGGACTGGGGGCAGCTACCTCAGAGACCAACGTTACAGGAGAAAAAAAGATGGTTTGGAAAGATGTTGTTCATACTTTTTGTGGCAAGGAAACTGTGTGGCTTCTATATGTGATGCAACCAGCTCAGCAAGACAAGCTCTGCTGCAAAAGCAAATGCAAACTGAGTTATCTATTTTATAAATATCAGGAATTCAATTCTTTTATGACTTATTTACAACATTTAGATTCTATCTTGCTGTAGTGAAGCTTAGCATGAGAGATAAGGGATGCTTATAAAATATTTTGGCCAGTTATGCACCCAAACAAGTATTCTCAATTGCATCTATGGCTCATAGATGTAATTAGACAATATATTTCTTCTAAGTCATAAGGCTGTTTAGAGATGTGGTTGAATAAACACACCAAAACACAGAGTTGCTTGGGAGCTGAGCTGGAAAGGTCAGGAGAAAACTGTTAAAATATGTGACTTGTTTCTATTTTCTTCAAAGAGAAACCATGGCAAACCATGGAACAGGGGCAAAGAGAAGGAGATGAAGAAAGATGTAGAAATAGGTTTGTCAAAAAAAAAAAATTGTACAAGAATGTTTCCAAACTACATTATAAATTCAGTCATTAGCATTAATTTTTCCCTTACCTGTCAGGCTTCTGCATGCACCATCCTATCCTGACCTTTAGGACAGATAAAGATTCCATGTACAGCAAACCATGCAAAGGATACAAGGAATAAATACAATATTTATGGATACACAAGACACTCAGAAGACTAGTAACCGAGCACACAAGAGAACTCTTAAGTTAAAAAAAAAAATCAGGTTCAGGGCCACACTTTGGAATAGGAGCAAATATGGAGCAAGTGAAGTGCTGCAGAAAAGCTTGTTCTACATTCACAGAATCTTAACTTCACTATTCTGCAAACTACAAAGTCTGATTTAGTAAACCTTGCATACCACTGGGTTTTTTTCCACAGACAAAGTGTGGCAAGCTTTTTTCTACCTGCTAAGCAAACTATTTTTTGTTTTTTACCTGGGTAGCTGCTTCTATTTTCTGTTTGATAGCCTGTTCTGGGTCTTTAAACTACACAAAGAACCCCCTGCAGAAAAACCACATGCTCACATTCCATACCATATTTCAGGTGGCAAGTGCAGTACAATGAGCATCCCTCTGGTACCACTGAGGGAAGGGAAGCTCTGCACCTTCAGAGACCAGCACATTGCCATGACAAGCTTGAGTTCAAAAGGTGAGATTTGTAAAAAACACCAGGCCAGGTGCATAGGATGACACACTGCTTGGCAGATTACATAAACACTTCTTGACATACCGGATATGCTAAAAGAACTGTGCTGTGCAATGATCAACCTGAGAAAACTTGTAAGCAAAGGTGATACGATAAATAAAATCTGGAGAGAGAAAACCAGTGTGAATCATTAACAATTCCACTTAAACCTCAGAGGACTCACGAGAAAGGCTTGTTGTTTAGGTAGGTAAATATATATTATGGACTATTTTGTATTCTGTTAAGATGCTCAAGTGCCTCAAGACATTCTCTTTGCCAGTCACTTCTATTTCAGATCACCAGTCTATAAAAAGAAGGAACTAATATATACAAGCGTACATGCCGCAAGAGCTCGCATCTATATAAATATCCTGCTGAAGAAAATTGCCCACTCCCTATCATCTCATGCAAAGACACACAAGGAAAGCCAAGAGTTTGCAAGAAATCTGCTGCAGTACCAAACTCTGCTTTAAACCCCTTTGAAGTAAGTTATTCATATATATATATATACACATATATAGGCAGGATACAAATATGAGAGGCAGTCACCAGTTCTCCATCCAGGAACCTCTTACAGCACTTCCAAATCTCTGACTTAGCCTAGAGGAATGCCATGGAGCACCCTCTTCACCACCCCACCACAAAACTCACAGCTAAGAGATTTTAAAGCAACAAACCAGTTAAACCAAGCCATGATGGAGGTGATGTTGAAAATAATACAGGTCTTGAACTGTTGTAATTTACATGGCTGCATTTTTTGGTGTTCTCAGCTTTCTCCACAGTGCTGGATGGATTTTTCCTGGGGCACAGAATGGTCTTTTCCTCAAAATGCTAAATCAAGCCAACTCTCAATAGTGCTGAACTGTGACCCAACCATGTGGGACAGTCAGCTAAGCCAACAAGGAAGAAAGATCCCACAGCAGTATGGAATCAGCCATAAATATAAATTTTGTTTCTTTACAGAATTTAAACCCCAGTGGTTTGTACACTTAACTATTTTAAGTGCTCTGCTTTTGCAGATAGATGAAATTAAATTAAATCTGAATTTTTTTAAATAAATAAAAACAAGCAAACAAACAAACAAAAAACCCCAAATAAAACCAACACCACACCACAAAAACTACCAATAAAAAAAGCCAAAATAAAAACCATTTATATTTCAAAGCATGAAGTAGACAAGTGATCTCTGGAATATCTTCTAGAAAGATATTTTCTGTAACATCCTGAATGCTGTAAAGAGGTGTTTATGATCTCCCCCAGTACTGAGATGGGTAAGGACACTGCAAAAAGGTAACTACAAATTACTGTAAAAGAAAGAGTTCAGTTTTTTTCCAGTTCCAAATCCCAAACAACAATGTCATTACACATCTTTTGCCAAGCTGATATACTGTTTTATTACACACAGTAAACCCTATTCTGGTCACATCAATAAAACTCTTAAATGACTTGTCTGTGTAGCTAGTGACCTAGGGCATTTTACTTAACTTGCATGAGGAAGGTGTTTTCTGGAGAATGCTGAAAGACAGAGGGAGCTTTACTAATTGATATAATTACATGCTCAGGGTAATTTAGTTGAAAATGAGCCCTGTAGTGTTTTCATGTGGCTCCAATATTGCTATGTCTCACAGTTCAGGGAGAAGCAGGGAGTCACAAGGAACCTACAAATTAGACAGATTGGATCAAAGCTAAGAAAACCATCTGCAGATTTACCTGTGACAACCTGTTTGCCCAACACACAGGCAGCCATGAAGCAAACAAGCAAAGCACTGGCATATGCTGCTCAGGAGACAGCAGTAAGACAGCACAGTAGAAATCAAATTTTATTGCTATGTCCTGTTCCTAAGTAGCATCAAAATGTTTTCATATTTCATCACTGAGAGCATGCACTGAGTATTAACACAGAGGCAGAAGTGGCAGAATGCCACAAGTTAGAACTGGGGATGAGGTTTAACCACCCACCTCTATTGCCCAGGCAGGGAACAGGTTCAGAATAATATGAGATATGTTTGTCCCTACTCTTCAGCCATAAAATACAAAAAATTACTCACTGATTTCTTGAACCAGGTTTAAGATCTGCAAAGCCATTCAGTCTTAAACTTTTTTTTACCTGCTAATCAAATGCTAAGCCTTTGATTTGTGATTACTTAAAACTCCAACTGTACTGGATACTCAAGGCATAAGGAACAAGGGGTGGAAAGAGCAGTGTCAGTAAAAACGAAGAACAAAACCAGAAAGCAGCCAAAGTCTTCCAAGAAAGGCTTACAGTGCTTACAGTGACAGCTGCCTGCTGTCTTACAGACTTGAAGAATCCTGGTCCCTCCTTTTCACATCACAGAGGAATGTAGGAGACATTGCTACAAGAGCCTGTGACCCCCAGGCCCCTTGAAGCCCCCCAGCCTCAGTCCAGCACCACTCACAAGGTTGGCACATGGCAGAAGCAGGGAGAGCCCTTTCAATCTGATGCTTCTTCTTCTCAATCAGCACTCGAGGGTTGCACTCCATCTGCCCTAAGAGATTTTGTATGGATGACAAACACCACACATGGAGTATACAAGCCTATCACCCAGGGTTTATAAACAAGTTTTATGAGCCACCAATGTCTCTGAAAAGATGCATTCTGCAACAGAAAGTGCATTCACATCCACTCAGAAAGGATTACTGAAAAGATCACATCTCCCATGTCTCTCACCTGGGACTACACCCACCTCACCCTGTGTGCTGTAAACAGACTCCAGGCTACAGCCCATGGATCTTCCAGCTGAAATACAAATTGGAATTTCATGCTTTCATATTTAATATTTTCTATTGTGTAAATCATATTTCATTTATCATTACTTGCAGTATTACTGAATTTCCTTGGAGCTGCAAACATCTTGAACCAGACTCCTCCCTTGTCAGGAGATATTGCAGCAATGTCTCTCTCTGGAACGGTCAGAGATTTTTCTAAAAGCTGTGCTCTGTGAATGTGTGATAAATCTATGATTCAGCCTCTCACTAGGTGCACCCACAATGCTGTGATCTGTGGCAGGTGCTTTAGGTGTTGTATTCCTTTGGCATGTCAATTGGAATGGCTTGCCCAGGTACCGTAAAGAAGGATAACACTTAAATAAGTATCAATGGATACATCTGGATAAGGAAAATACTTCCCACCAGAACTCTCTTTGGTAAAACCAAAATTCTCAGAGAAAGTTTTGAAAAAGTAAGAAATTACCAGAAGAAAAGGATGGTAGAAAAGCTGAATCTCCTTCAGAATAATTCATGTCCTTTTACTTATCTTTAAAGATAAACATGATGACTAACATTTGTGAACAATTAGGTATATCTCTGAAATTGCTCCACACGGAAGCAGATTTAAAAGTTAAATGTTTTAATTCCAAGAGAAGGCTCAAAGATTAAGCAAAATTGCATTGTCAAGTGCTTTGGAAATGGCATCTTCACAAACAGAGTCTCACTTCTGCCCAACTGGTGCACCACTGTATGTGCTTATGTATGGGCGAGGGTTGTCATTTCTGTAACAAAAATTCTTACATCTCTACACTTGGAATTTTCTCCCAGTTCTTGATATAAATACTGGCAGATGTTGCTACCTTTGGTGCAGAGAGATTAATCTTAGGCAGGTTGCAAACTTGTAAGTTAAATGAGAACACTGCAGAATCATGGGAATTTCAGCACTGGGAAACAGACTTACATAAATTCTCTAAAATTAATTGCAAACTTTTTGAGTTACTAGAACTGGGAGGGTTTTTGACAGCTGATTATTGAGTTCTCATGTTGGACAATGTCCTGGAGGACCATCCAGAGATCTGACTTCTGTCAGCTGTGGATTTGTATCAGCCAATATTTCTGCAGCCTGTGACAAAAGCAAATCCTACACTACATCCAAAATGTGCATTCACATATGTTTTTTCAGTCCTAGGACAAGCTCTTTGCACTAGCCTTAATAAAAAAGGAATATTTTTATAATGAGTTTAGTCAGGTGTCTTATCATTTGCTTACCTATTTTAAGGACTCTAAGTGAATTTTTAAGAATGAAACTTTTTTTTAACCTTTATCTCTGACCAAAGGCCTTTCGATGCATTCCCAGTCACGAAACCTTCAACGTAGCTCATGGGCTAGAAGGTAGCCTTTTTTAAGTAAAGGGTTGTTCAGATTTATGCCACTAAAACATTTTCATAGACTTCATTATATTTTTTTGGCCAATAAGACAGAGAGAAGTCTACTGAATGGTCAATGAGATATGTTAGAAAGTTCCTTAGCAAGAACAGATGTGCCTTTTGTTTGAGGTCAAGGACTCCAGTGTTCACATTGGTTATCACGCCAACAGCTGTGCAATGAAACTCTTGATTTCTCCACATCAGGTAGAGATTAAACTCTGGCTTTTGGAAAATTGGACTATTTTAGTAGCTGTTTAATATTAGACCCAAAGCCAACAGTATCATCCCAAGCGTTACCTTTGCACAAATCAAGCAGGGCACCTGACTGTAGATCTGAAAGGCAGGAACACAAGAGCAGAGGCTGGATAACAGCTCCAGGGCAATCCAGCAGTGAGATTAAAACATAAAACTTGGAGTAATTCAATGGGCAACAGGATTAGTAAGCAACTGCAAGCCATTTTAAACAGTGCCCATCAGAAAACTACCACTGAAAGCATAAAAAAAGGGATTATCTGAATATTAATGACAGTCAGAGAAAAGTTCTTACTTAAGCAGCTGTTTTTCAGTCAGCTATAAAAGAATGTACCAAAGGTAGGAGAAAGCCATTATCATTTTGTGCTACTTTTATAGACTTGGCACAAATCAAGACAATCTCTGTGAGGCACCACTAAGATTTCACCTATAAAACTGTCTGCCATTTCTAAACACTGGTAGAAGTGTCAGACAAAAAAGGACATTTAAAGAGAGAAAATTACTTAAATGGCTAAAGAAGTTAAATTATGATGAATATATTGAAGAAGCCCATTTATGCTTCTATAGATAATAAAAAGGCTAAGGGGGAACTAAAATTTGATTAACTGCTTTTTGTGTCTCAGTGTGTTTCATGTACTACACTGCAGAAGAAATGGAGCTTCTCTAAGTGTTTTCTGATCATTATCAAAGCTGCAAAATACAACCTTCTGTCAAGAAAAAACAATCCTGGCTACTCAGAGAAAAATGATTTCAAGCAGTATATTCAGCAATGAGAAGACAAAAAAGCTTTACTATAATAAACAGTGAAAAGGAGACAATATAAATCTTCTACTATTAATTTCACTACAATCATACTCAAACTAGCAGCTAATAAAACTTTACAACACCGAATTAGATTCTAGTAGATTACTGGACTTTCTTTGTGCTCCAGTAATCAAGTACACTAACACACTGCAGTTGCTGAGTTCCTGTTATACTCTGCCCTTGTTCCAAAAAATTTAGAGTTCTGCTTGGGGTTGTGATTATTTATACATTTACTTCTTCACACTTTCCAAATCATTAAAATTATATTAGGTATATCTAAAGCCCACGGATTTTTACAGCTTAGGAAACTTCCACATGAGCTTGCACAGGAGGAGAGAGGGAAAGGAAGAAAGTTCAGAAGCTACATTGGAGCATTTTTGTGCCACACTAGAAAGGGGTTCCAAGGTCTTCCTAGAGTAAAGCAAAGGAAGCAGAGTTTTCTTTACTGTTTCTGTTAACAAACATTCACATATATCCAGACTATCTTTACTTGACATATCCTGCAGAGCCTACTGGAACAGTGAGCTGACCTGAGAGGCATTTGATGATCCAAGCTACTTTTAAAAAGCTGTTGGTTTGTTGGGGTTTTTCTCCCCCTCAGAGATTGTATCAGCATCATCCAAAACTTTTCTAGTACTTGTAAGAGTACCATTTAAAAATATACTTAGATTAAGTTATTAGTAAAATATCAGATTTAGGGGATAGTCTTGCACTTTTTTTTCTGCCTTTTTAATTTCATGTTCTAGAGTCTAAATATTTAAAATATGAACTCCTCTTCTGTGGTACTGCAATTCTCCACTTTTTGGCACAAGATATGCAAATAAGTCCCAGTTTATATCACTGTACAAAAATCCCTGCACCCTGAATTTAAGGAAAGTTTTCTAGACAATTTAAGGTTCTTCAAAATTCAAAAGGAAAAAGTATATTAAAAAACCTTCAAAATGCATACATAAATAAGCAAATATCCCCAGAACTCAAAAATCTTGCTGAAAGTCACCTGTAGTCCACAGTAGTTGCAATCCTGGTTTATATAGAATCATTTTCAAAGAAAACTTCTGTCTTAAAGGCAAAGGGAGAAAAGTCTTTTTTCAGACAAGCGTAGGCAGTGAATGCAAATACATTATTCCAGCCCGTTGCACGATTTTTCTTTTATGCAGATTTACAGCACTCACCATATTTCAATCCTCATTTTGTTGTGCTGTCTCTCATTGAAAGCCCATCCTCCCTGAAAATGCTCAGACAAGAAAACCAGGACAAGTGTGACACAACTGCAACACTTGATCATTCCTGTATCATAATCCCAGAATAAACAGAAAAGCAAAAAGATAGAAATACACTCTGCTCTTACATTAAAATCTAAGGAAGGTGTTGCCATCTGTATCAACTACAAAGACAAATGCAGATAAAGACCTCAAGGCAGGCAATGTTTTTTCACCTGAAGTGCCAATTCTGAATTGGCTGCAAGTGGTGTGACAGCTTCCTCTGTTCTTCCACTTTCATTCCTCACTGCTTGCTATTCCTGAAGGGAGGATGCAGAAGATGGAGCCAGGCTCCTTTCAGTGGTGCCCAGTGAGAGGATCAGAAGAAGGGGCACAAACTGAAACAAGGGAAGCTCCCTCTGAACACCAGGGAACACATTTTCGCTGTGAGGGTGACCAGGCACTGGCACACGCTCCCCAGGGAGGCCATCTCCTTCCTTGGAGACATTCAGAAGCTGTCTGGACATGGTCCCAGGCAGCCTGGTCTAGGTGACCCTGCCTGAGCTTGGGGTTTGGGCCAGGTGACCTCCAGAGGTTCCTTCCAACACATTCTGAGATTTTGTTTTGCTGATCCAAGAAATTCTTCCAATACCCATGTGCATATCTGTGAATGTTTCCTGGTTAATGGTGCAACAGTATTGAAATAATGAAACTGATGAAATAATGAACTGATGAAAGCCACATTAAGAGACCAGAATGAGGAATCAGTCCCCTGCACAGCAACCTCAGCCCATGGGCACCTTATCATTAGAGCAAATTAGGCTAAGAGCTGAACTGCAGGAAACACTGATTCATACAGGGCTGTTAGTTTGTCAATAATAGGGTAAAATACATTTGTTCTGAGATGTATGTGTCAAAGGCTATTTCCTCAAAGTATCTAATGAATAAAAGGGTAGGACAGTGCTGTCATTTCAGCTTGGATCAAAACTCACTTTTTATGTACCTTACAGGATTTTTTAGAAATGTAAGCATCAACAGTATTTTGTTATCTAATAAATTAGGCATCTTCGTTGATTTCAGTGAACAGTGCAGAAGTCTAAAGAAAGAGATAGTACATTCATAGATAGTATAATCTTTTCTAAAAAGTATCTTTTATATGCTCATGGTCACACTGCTACAATGTATAAAACCATGTAAACAGCCATGCTATAACCTCAATTTCTTATTTGACATCTAAATCAGATGTAAATTTATCAGAAATACCAAATTATTTCTATAAGAAGAGTGACCACAAATTAAATGCCACCACTGAAAAAATTATTCTGTAATTAAGCTGCAGCCATGAGAAAAGACTGATATAATGCATCCAGAGTGCTTCTCATTTACACACCTGAATTATACGGAAATGTTCTACATTTCCCCTTGGGGAAGAGGTGAAATGTGCTCCACTGAGCCGGAAATTCACTGCTCTTGATTCTTCTGCCTCAGGTTGACTTAGATATTCCCCCTGTAAATCTGGCAGACTCATAGAGGGAAGTTCCAAATACATAATACTCACATTTGTCGATGTCATGTCAAAGTCATGCTATTTTTTTTCCACAGGTGTGTATATACATATACAGATTATTAAATACACACACACACTCTCCAGTAACATTTAATTCTGCCTTCTTCCCCATTTCCCTACAAGGAGGTTCAGCAAGGGCCAGGGACTGCAGCATGCCGAGCTTGTGGGAACCATTCCAGAGCCCCAGACATGGAGCTCAGCCTGGGCACAGGGAGGGAAGCAGCTCCTCAAAGCACCTGCCTGCCCTTGCTGTGCCCAGCATGACTTACACTCCCTCCCCGTGCTGCCCCTTCCACCACAGCTGTCCCAGCTGCTTCTCCACCAAAGGAGCTTCGCCCATAGCCTTGGAAAGAGACCAATTTCTCACTCATTTATTCCTGGCCCTCTCTCACACTTTGGTAATGCTGATTGAGGTGCAGACCTGCACAGCAGATCTCTCACAGGCCAAGGACCAAAATAGTCCAGGCCTTGTTCCAGGTTGCACCAAAGTCCTTAAATGGTTTGGCCTTGTTCAGCATTTCATCACTCTGCTTTGACGCATATGCCAGACTTCAAAAAGTCACCACTAGTCAGCATCACATGTCCAGACAAACAGATGTAACCTATATTGTCACCAGGACAGTCTGGAAGAAAGAACAAATGGTGCCAAGCCCTCTTTCTACTACTTTGAGACATCCTTTGACTTGTGAACAAAGCTCATCAAAACAGTGCACAACTTGCCTACTTTGGTAAATTATTTCTCAAGGCAACTGTCACATTCTCAGGACAGAGTTTTCCTTGTGACTTCAGTTGTTGTTGCTTCCAGATTGGACTATAGTGTTTCTGTACCAAGTAACAAGGAAAGTTTGTAATTTTCCAAAGGATAAAACTCACTGAAGGTTCTGTCATACACAAAAACCCTCCATCATGTAAAATCTTGAGCAGAGAAGACAAAATTAACAGTACCATACACTGCCACAGAAGAAAATTCATTAAAAGAGTTCCCCTTCTCAGTATCTGTTTTACAGGAAATTCACTCATAAATTATCACAAATATCTTGGGTCATATATATTGGTATTGTTACTACTAAAACTAATGCATGTGACCTGCTCTTCTTGTGCAGCTGTGAAGTATTTTCTCTAAACCCATTGTCTCTTACTCTCTTAACAAAATTATTCTTTTATCCCCCAACTGAAAAGGAAAAAAAAATATTAATATATAAATATTGCATCTGAAAGCTTAAAAGTTATAGCACAGCCTTCCCCCATCCAAGGTCCTGCTTTTCTCCCTAAATCACTTTGAATTCTAGACAGTCTGGCTACATTGCCAACACATCAATTGTACTATGCCTGGCTTGATTGCTAGATTTATTAAAGCCCATATAATTAAGTAGGAACCTTTTAGTCTGAAACCCATACTCTGGGAGTGCAGGAGCAAGCATATCTGAAACTCTTAGAAGTTAACCATTAGTAAAACAAATATATGATTTTAGATCTATAAAACAGTTCTACAGAGCAGGCTACATTTAACCTTATGGAGCACAATGGGCCATGAAGTACAGAGCAAAGATCAGTCTTCCATGAAGTTACAAATGAGGCTAAAATACAGACAGACATACTGACTCCTGGAAGATCCAAATTTAGTCAATTATGAGTCTTGGGTAGACTAGAATAGTAACTCATTTTTCTGCTGGAAGCAGCTAATTACAGATTCAGAACAAAGTTCAGCAGGCTGTGCAATTACCAAAATACAGACAAATTGAATGGCAGGTATCATTGCAATTGTTATGCACTTATCAGAGTTCCAGGAAGATCATGGAAAGCTGGTCTTGGCAAATACAGAGCTGTTCTGAGATAGTCCCCAGTAGATCCTCAGCATTCAGTCATTAGTAGCATCAATTACAGAGTTTGGCCAAAAGAGATACTGCTTAAAATAAGGGTTAATTTGGTGTTAATGAGTGTTTAACTTGACAGATCTTGCCTGGCCCAGAATGTGAACACTAGTTTATTAAAGCAGCTATGTAATTTTTTATTATTATTTCTTTCCTGCAACCTTAACACCGTTCTAGAGATTTTGTTTGGGTGTTTTTTGGTTTTTTTTTTACATTTCAAGATTTCTCTAGGGAATCTTACAAAAGAAATTATTTCAATAAAAATCCATATAATTAGTTGCAGCAAGGTGGTGGCTGCTGTCACCGCTGTGCTTTTAATGTAATTCATATTTTTCCCTTTTCAGTAGTATTTTTCTGCTAACATTTTAGAACCAAAGAGGTCATCATGATTCCCTTTTAATGAATTAAAACAAATAAAGTTTAGTTTTAAATGTTTTCTAATGAACAAAGTGGTCACCTCTTTTTGATACATCTGAACTAGCTTTTTTAAATAACATGAACTTACATCTCATCATCTAGAAAAGGGAGGACAGAAGCAATCCTGCTAATTTTATAACCCTGACATATCCCCCCTGCACAAACCCACAGACCTTATGGAAAAGAGTATGTCCCAGAAACCTCTCAGAAGTTATAAAAAGAAACAGATAAACTTTCATTGTTCTAAATAAAACTGAATTGTTTACATTTAGTGCATTTAAACCATCATCTTATTCCAGCTGTTCAGCTAGAACCATGAAGGTACCATGAATTTACATTATTTTAATTGGGGTAAACAGGCTGTCTGCACCTAAGGCTTCCTTTTTTGAGTCTTCTAAAATGCACTGAAAGCTGTTTTGTTGGGTTTATCAAATTAAGGATGTGTACAGCATTGTAAACATAGAGAAAAAGGACAGCAAGCTGAAGCAGAACCAGACTCCCACTTTGCTCCCCTCATAATAGAATCCATGGCCTCTTACAGCAAGCATTTTCCTGTGTCATTTCCTGTGACACATTCCTCTGTCCTCTCTGCCTTCAAGGGAATCAATGACTCTTCCCAATTTAGTATCATCGGCAAACTTAGTATCCATCCAAGCCATGTATGAGTACATTGGAGAGCACAGAGCTGAGTGTGGAGCCCTGTGGAACCCCACCAGTGACAGATCACCAGCCTGATGTCACCCCAGTCCCAGTAACACTTTGCCCAACCCATGAGCAAGTTGCTCCCCCATGACATGATGTGTTTATCCAGCTGTGGGCTGGAAACCTTGTCCAGAAGGATCCTGTGAGAGACAGTATCAAAAGTTTTACCAAAACCCAGAAAGATTACATCAACTGGCTTCCCTTGATCAACAAGATGAGTATTATAAAAGGAACTGAAATTTGTCAAGCAGGACTTCCCCCTCATGAACCTGTGCCTGCTGTGACAAATGACTGCGCTGTCTTTCAGATGTTTCTCAATAACTCTCAGAATGATGATCTCTGTAATTTTACCAGGCATCAAAGTGAGATCATCAGGCCTGTAGGCAGGGTCATCCCTCTTGCCCTTTTTGAAAGTTTGGACATCAGCCAGCTTCTAGGTCTCAGATTCCTGAGACCTTTCGAAAACCATTGAGGCCTTAGCCAGCTCCTTGTATGAATCCCATCAGATCCCAGTCTTATAGGGATCCAAGTGTTCTTGTTAAAACTGAAAGTTAATTAAATGCTGGGCAGAAACAGGTAATAAAATAAGATCTTATTCCATTCTACTCCACTAGACTAGAAAACAGCAGCTAGAGCTTCACAGAAAATCAAGACAAACCTTTTGATTTTACCATAAGTGTTTCAGGTTTGCTTCCTTCCTCCTCCAAAGTAAGCTGCCCTTAAGCTGAGATCGTGCACAGATTATATTTGCAAATGGATTGTTAGTCATCTACAGAATTCTGTCCAAGGTCAAGAATGGCAGGAGCCTGATAATTCATCTCTAAGTTTATGTTTTACAAACTTAAAAACTTCATTTTAAGCAGTGAAGACATCTGCTCATATGAAGTGACTCACCCAGCACACTTTTGCAAACATTTTGTCTCAGCTTTATTGGTTTTCTTTGCATTTAACACAATGTTAAGAAACAAGAGAATTTTTCTAAATTTTTTAAGCACATTTGAAGGAGTAAATGTTTCATTAAGATAGCATCCTGAGCCAACACTAACATCACTCACCTTCTACAGTAATTTCTGGCTCACTAGGAAATATTCACACTAAAAGTAGCTAAATGCTGTCCTCTGACAAGTACTGGCATGCAAGGCCACAGCTCTGACACTCAATAAATGTCCTAACAGAAATTTGAAGGAAGTAGCAAGGAAAAGAAGTTTTCCAAACTTTCCTATAATAATCAACCAAAATCAATCCTAGTACCAAAGCATTGACTCACATGAATTGTAGATCCAAAGGCAAAAAGGTTTATTTTACTTATATGCCAGAACCAAGAGCTAAACTTGTTCCTTGACAATCAAAAACTGTTTGTCCTCCAACTGATAGCAGATAAGATGTTCTATCTTCTTTTAACTCAGGTGTCTGTGGTCCAGATCAGTGCTGTGGCAAAACTGGAGATGAACTAGCATCCCACATTGCAGGAAAAATCCTTCAACATTTACAAAAGAAATTTTAAAATTAAGCAAATTCATTCAGCCTCTTCTAAAGCAATTATGCAACACACTATAAATTTGAGCAGTACCATCTGGTAGGAAGATGTACACTGCACATGTATCCATTATTTGAACATTTTCACACTGTACCGAGCCTCTGGGGGAATAAATTTTACCATGATATTTCAATTGGAAAAACATCATTTAAGGACTCAAATTTGAAAAGAAATGGTTTGCATTTAAACACAGTTACAGAATTAAAAGTTAAACTCACAATATGAAGTAGAAATTATATGTACATTATCTAATGAAATGGGACAGGAAAGAAAGATATTGACATCACCATTTTCAACATCTGGTTTAAGTGGTTACATTTCCTACACAGATACTACACCAAGTCTGATTTAGGTCCACTGAATGGCCTAGCTGTTCAGGGAACATGAATTCTTAATTTAAGCACAAGAAAAATAACTAAAGGAATTGTAAATATTAGTTAGACCTTAAATTCATAGTACTGGAGCTTACTTGATTTCGAGATCTCTTTCCTTCGTAGTGCAGATATGTGAATTGGCAAGTACGAAGCCAGCCTAGGGGACAAAGACTAGAAGAGATTGTAAGCAAGCATGGCAAGACAGAAGGAAGAGAAAGTCTTCCAAGAAGCACAAAAAGATCCTTTCTTCATCTTTCTTTCAGGATTTATCAGGAAAATGGCTGGTATTACCAAGATCAAAACACAGGGAAATTCTGTTTCTCTGGATACAGCCAAGTTCCTGAGAATAACACTTGACAAGTGAGACTTATTCAGCACATTCCCAAATGTATTTGTATCTAAACACAGAGCATCCAGCAAATTTCAGACTGGCTGCAGTATTTACTGAGCTGATTAAGCCATGTTCTGTGGAGGCAGTTAAGCATCACTGGTGAGGCTTGCAGATAGAAATTAGAACTTTATGTGCACCAGCTGAGGTGATCTAATACAATAAACTACCTTTAGCAGCAGATATAATAGGAAGATAAATAATTTTCCTTGGATCACTCAGATTATCCCCTCATTCTTTTATTTTCCAAACTCAGAAGCAGAAGTGGATTAATGCTTGACTCATGTCTTATTCAAAAGTAGAGAGCAAAGGGCAAAAACAAACAAAATTTCATTTGAAAAATACAGTTTCTATTTACAGGCAAGATCTAAACTAATTTCTGACATAGACTTTCATAAGCTCCTTTGCTATAAAGATATAAGTCTTTCTTTGTCAGCAATTCTTTTTCCTCAGTCATTGCACAAGTACAGTAGCCCAATGCTCTCTTTAAAGGATCATGCTGAAATTTTGCACTGTAAACTCAAACATAAGGAATTTGGGTTCAGATAAAAATTACTTAGCTTACTTTCCTGTCTATTTTTACCTAGAAGTTGAGGGCATAAAAAAGTTTTTCAACAAACTCAATAAAAAATTATATATGACATATCTACAGCTATTTCCTATCCAGACAGTTGTCTGCAAAAGTATGGAATTAAAATTAGTTTTAAATGTGTCTTGAGATAATGGATAGAGCTTGTCATCCCTGACCATTTTGCCAGCATCTAATATCCATTTTATACTGCAGAATCCTACAGAGTTTAAGGAACAAATCATCAGAATCACCATGTGTTCCATACCTATTGTAGCAGCCTCAAGGCTAGCAGTCTTCAGAGCTTTTTTCCTACCTACAATGAGATACTTGGAAGGACCAGTAATTTTGATGGATGTTTAATTAACACTGATATATTTATAAAGTTGCTTCTGTATTTCATCTACGAGCAACCATTACTTAGAATTAAATGCATAGCTTGTAATTATTAAAAGAGGCCTCAGGCATTCTCGGTGTAGAGTCACGAAAATTGAGAAGACTGAGAATGTGTCAGAGAACCTCTAGTGACTCTAACCTATTTCTCTAGAGAAGGCTGCTTCACACTTTTTTATAGAGTAAAGAAAACACTATGAGAGAGCTCAGTCTCATCTGTTCAAGAAAGTGTAAAATACATTCTAGAAGTGTGAGAAGAACCAGTGAGAGAACTGCTGGGATTTTCTCACTAGGTGCCTTTATTTGAATGTCAGCAACTTTAATCTAGATCACTCATTATGTAACAGGACCCCACAACTGCAGTAATATATTAAAAAAAGACCTTTTCAACTTGGTTTGTTTTGCTCCTCTATTAGTTCTTAAAGTTTACAAAGCCCACTCAGGAATAACTTGCACAAATTCACGAGTTTTACCATTAAACACGCCTTTAAAATATCACTTAAGGTCGCAGCTAAGACATGAAATGTTACTTACAATGCACATTTTGTTTGTCTAAGCATATTTGGCAGGTAATCTCACAGTACAGTGAGCTTCCTTCATCAGTTCAGCTTTAATTGCTTCCCAACACAGACTCTTTTCCTATTAATGCGTTTTGACAAATTCACTGTATATTAACATTCATTACTTGCTCTCTCATGCAAAATGGGCCACTATTTCTCATCCCCAGTAACTTTTGGAAATGCACTGGTTTCTGCTCAGACAGGTGTGGGTGCTGGCAGTGCCACATTTGGGATTCAGCTGCCGAGTGCAGCTGATACAGTCACAGGCTTGCCAAGCACAGCCCGAGCAGGGAGCAAAGCAGGCTCTCTTCTTTACTGGGGCATCCCTTGAGAAAACAGGACCTGCTCTTCTTAAATAACAGAGAAAAACAGGGATTTTTTTTAATGACAAGACGTTTTTGAGCCATCCAGATAGAACAGAAGAGGCTTTGAGGACAATTACTGCATAACCCTTCAGTGATGGGTTTCAGTCAGTAGCCTTCCTCAAAGTGTTCCACTATTTCTGCAGAGAGCTTTCCTTTTCTCTTGCTGTTTCTTCAACTCAGGTGAAATTCCTAGGACTCGATGTGCTTTCTCTGTCCTACCAGGATTCAGTTCTTACTTGATCCTAGACAAGGCTTTCAATCTACCACTCAAGACTTTCTCTCCATGAAGGCTCCAAGTTCCTAGTCAAGAGGATTGTACAAACTGGATTGGCACTGAGAGTGTTCTACAAGTCCTCCCATCTCTGCCCCCAGCCTGGTGTTGATGCCCATCTCTGAAACACAAATAGAATTAGTTCCCAATTCACTTTTCTGCACTCCAGTTGAATACTAGAGGCCTCTGGCTATCGGTCAAAAGTCTCTGATATTTAACACAAGAAGACTGTAAGACTCTTTTAGGAAACTGCAGGAAAGCTTTATGAGAGAAGGATAACTGAAGGGAGGAAATTTCTCCTGCATGACATGTGATACTGTTTTGGAGTCTGTAAAACCTGAAGATCTCATGAGAACTTGCATAGTCAGTCCTTTAAAGGTATGGATCCTCTTCACCTACAATGCAAATTACACAGGAAAAGCACAACTGTAGTAATGGAATATATATTTGTGGGGTAGAAAGTTTAAGAACTAGGGTCCTAGACAAGGAAGGTAAGTTTGCACTAGTTCCAAATTCCCAGCAAAAGCAAGAGTTACTAAGATGTTCTTTAAAATACCTTTCTTAATTTAAACTGTAAAATAAAATCTCAACCTAAGTTGATCCCTCATCACAAGAGTTACTATGTTATTAATACTAACTCTTGGACAGTCTTCATGTCACCACATTACTGCAGAAGGCAATCCTTGAGATACCTACAGAGCCTATAGGTAATTTTTTATTTTCTCTCAATTGCAAATTAAGCTTATTTACAGATATGAAAACACACTCTAAGGTAGCAGATGGGAGCTTCTGTGAGAAATATGCACATAAATTTTAGGTTTCATGTGAGCTGTAGATGAAAACAAGCATACTGCCTCAGATTGAAATCTCCCAGCTGTATTGATTTTTCAGAATGGAACATGACTAGAAGTTATTCACAGATGCTCTCCTCCCGCAGCAGCAAGCTGCTCTCCCTCCTCTCATGGGAAAAGGTGCACTGAGGAGAAGAACTACAGATGAGCTGGGGAAAAAAAACTACTTTAGGCATGAACTGCAATGGATCTGACTGAAAAAAGCATTTGCTCAGAAGTCTAGGAGTTGTTTTTTTAAAAGCCAAACAATGTCATCCCTCTTCTCCTTCCTCATCTCATTCCCGTCATCATATATGTACATATAACTCCACTATGCAACCTGCCTCAGACAGCAAGCCTGTCACAGACAGCAACACTAATCATCTCCTTTCTCTACTCCACCCCAAAAAAGTCTCAGACCCAGCCATAAGCAGACACTTCCTTTCTTGATTGCCCAGTCTCCCAAAACCTTCCCAAAAACTTCGCAATGGGGCTGTGTCCTTCCTGTCCCAGTGCCAGTGTCCAGGCAGCTTCACTGCAGCTCACACCCTGCATTCCCTCCCCTGGTTTCTACCTGGCAGAGGAGAACTGAGGCAGTAGGGCTGACCCCAGGCAGGCTGTCACACACACCAAAGCAGCCTGCAGAATAAACCCAATCCAAAACCCCCACAGCTTTTCAAGTTGTCTTGTCTCCCACCTCCACAAAGGAAAACATCATGCCCCCTGCAAGGCTGCCAGGAAGTTTTTAAGAAGGGATTGTGCAACCAAGCATGGACAGTATGGATATAATACCCTAGAACCAGGTATAGTCCCGGGTTTGGTAGGATTATGGATAGGAAATCCAGCTTGGATTCATGGTACTTGTGATTTACACTGGGATGGAGACATTTGACCTGCTGGGTTTGTTTTTTTTGTTTAGATCCATGACCTCATCTGGCAAGCATCCCAGTAACTGAGCCTTTAGGGATGCCTAGTCAGTGAGTTAACCCCTTCTGAACAAAACCCCTGCACTCAGGCATGATTCTGGAACAATCTTACTCTAACTCTGTCAGTGGGATGTCCACATGTACCCTGCACCAAGCAGCAAGTTGTAATAGTCTGCAGGAACAGCATTCGTGATCTTTGGACAAAAGAACATTCATCAGCAACAAATTCTGAGCAGAAGCATTTGATACAGTCACGACACTCTGCCAAGGAAGATTTACTTCTTTAGTGAAGCACAAGATTGCAACTGCTGAAATTCTGTCTCCTGGGCATTTGAAGTCTAGAGCACCTCCACAAACTCTAAGTTTACTCAACTAGAAAAACTAAAAATAAACTCGAATATAAATGATGTGGCAGACTGACATTCATAGATCCTGAAATCCAATGTGCATCAATGCTGACCTAGAACAGCCAAAGCTGCACTGTCATTTCACAACTCATAGCTTGCCCTATATAAGAAATGCATTTTACTGGTGCTAAATTGTGAAGAAAACCAGCAGTTGTAATTGTCATGACAATTACAAATCCTTTTTTCCTTATTGCATTCCTCTAAACAGACCAAAATGAAAAACCTTTGCAATTCCTCCCAAGGTTATTCTGCACACTCCCACACAAGAGAATTCCTGGGGATATGGATCTGATGAAGTTATGAATCACACAGTTTTAGAAACAACCCTCAAGAGTTGGTACAAACAGATCAACAAGCATTTCCCTTGTAACTGCACCGTGACAGAGACTGAGATCCTGCCCCAACACACACCCCAGGGCTGCAGCTGCTGGGGCTCCAGTGGTGGAACCAGTCACTCAGCACAGAAAGCTGGTGCCTGTGCCCAGGACAGGTCCCACACCTGAAGACTTCCATCCTGGCTTTATTTAAGTTAATGGATGAGACCTACCTACTGATCAACTGCACAGAACCAACATCCCACTGCTCTGAAGTGTCCAGAGCAGCTACAGCTCTAGTAGGAAAAACTTTGTAGAGACAGACTGATTCAGATGTTCCTGCAGGAGAGTACTTTAGCTTTTCTGTGAGACGAGCATCTGCTGATGGCTGCAGCTGGAAGGCTCACAAAGCCAGCAAATGATGCTGCAGCAGAGAAATGATGGCTACTAAGTCATCCTCTTTAGAAGCAGGAGCCACAGGCACAGCACTCTGACACATCCACACACCTCGAGCAGTCTGCAAAAGAATGAGCTCTAAACTGGGTTGCTCAGTGTAACAAACCAGGGGATTCACTTTGTTCACCTTCAGCACAGAAAAGGATGCAAAACATTCCCTTGCAAAGGGAGCCCTTTTGCACAAAAAATTCATCTTCTGCAAAATATTGAAGCCAAGTCCCAGATTTCAATTTTTGTAGGAAGTTTTATGATTAGCATCACACCTACCATCAGTCATCCTTAAATACTTCGAGCAGACGTAAAGCGATGTTACACACCTTCCTGAATATTCAGAAGATCAGATAATCAAAATTTCTCATCTCAGAGGGATCATTAGGAAGTGCAGGTCTCATTTCTAAATTGTAACTTCCATCCACTACAGATCATTCTAGCAAATATACCCAACTATTATGTTTATCCCACAGCTTAAGTCATCTCCCAAATGACTGCTGTAGCCTCCAGTTTCACTTGTTATCTCTGCAGTGGTGCAGTTATGCATGAACATTAATTATAGCATGAAGAACACCAAAGTTATTAAAAACATCAAATAAATGGGATTTATTCATACAAAAATATTTTATATGAGGTAAGGCATTAAGTTATTACATTAGGTGTAAAGTAACATCCATTTTCAATTTTAAAACCCCTCTTTAAAAATAAACCTAAAATTGATGCATAATTTTTAGTTAGCTTTAATGTTCATCTTCTACACCTTCAATTTCTATTTCAATTTTTAAGTACAGAGGACATATGTTGAACATGACAAAAGAAAGATGCTTTTTACATCAAAAGTACTTCATCTGAACTAAAGCATGAGTTCTTTTTTTGCAGAAATCCACTCTCTCCACTTGAAGGCAAATTTTAGTGCATCTTGATACACTGTTGAAAACCTTGAGCATCTGAAAAGGAACTCACATACTTTATAAAAACTGCCTTCTGCTCAATCAGCCTTGACTCCACATTGCTATATGCCTGCATTTAACCAAAGTTTGGAAACAGACAAAAGTGGAGAAAGTGGGCTGGATAGCATACAATACAGCTAGGAAAATTTATAGGGTAGTCTAGTAGGAAGAAAAACTACAACTGTTTTTACCTAAGTTCTTAATTCACATTAAAAATTAAACCCTACATCTGCCACAGATCAGTCTCAGTAAGTCTGGCTAATCAGGGTAACTGCATATGGAAAAAGGAAGATTCATTTACACATCTTAACATACAACAAAAAAATAAACAGCCCAGAGAAACTGCCCCATATACCACAGACACATTGCTCCAAAATGGGCTCCTGAAATTAAAAAAAAAAAAAAAAAAATTAAATCCTTAAGAAATAGGAACCAAAAAAGCCTCAACAAAAAGTTTTACTTTCCTGATGCTTGCGTGCCTTCTCTCTATTCCCTGTTATGTAAAACACTTGAATACAACACGCTTAAAGCAATCCCAGTAATCTCTAGCAGAGAGCTAAAGGATGCAGGAGCTTTTTCACAAAATCTGTCTTCAAGCCATCAGCTAAATATTCTACAATCCATGGGTAACTGCCTGGAATGAAACAGCATGTTCTATTCTGGATTTGGGACCTTGCAGCTTTAACCAATTATTCACATAGTCATGAAGACCAGCTTGAATTTTGGTGATGTTGCTGCAGATCTCCACCAGCAAGAGCTGTCACTGGAACTCCCGGGAGGAGGGAGCAGGAGGGTAAAATGGTGTTGGGAGTCAATTGGAGGAGCCCCCTTGCCCTAAATACCTCTTCAAGTGCAGCCTTATGGTGTAATTGGGAGGTAGGGTACTACCAGAACTGACAGCAAAACAGAGTCTGAGATAAAGGTGGACTCTAACCACAGGGAGATAATATTGGAATTTTCCCCACTTTGATGCGCCTTGGCAGAGGAATCCGGTGCAGTACAGAGCCCTGAGGCTCTCCATCTTGCAGGGAAAATGAAAACATTTCTAATGCTGCAACAAGAAATGCAGAAGTATTTTAAGGAAAGTCACTAAAACACAAGAAGAAAAAAATACTAATCCAACATTTTCATGCCCTATTCTATACATCCTATCTAAAAAGCCAACTCTCACACATTAAATAAGAGAAGGGTGGACTCTCATATTATGTTTTACAAGTTCAATTAGGAAGATAATAATCCTCACCTTTTTTTGTTGCATAATTTAAATAATTAAGCAACGAAAGTTCCAGATACCCATCCGCAGTATAAAGCAGCAGCTTGTGCCCTCAAGGCAAGCTCCATGAAGACCAGCCTTGCCTGTGTTCTCTGATAAAAGAAGGCAATCACTCTGAAGGAACTGTCACCATTAATGTCACTGTAAGGAGAGCTTTTGACATGTCACCAACTTGAATTGCCAGAAATAAAAGTTGGAGAAAGCAAATTTCACTCTGCTTGCAGAAGAACACTTTTTTGCGAAACCTTTGAAACAAAATTTCCACTGGCCAGATGCTGTAATGTCCCTGGTCACATCTTTTCAAGGACGTGTATTCCTTGAAATTCAAGTACCTGTTTCCATGCCATTGGTTACAACTATACAGAGCTGTGGAGTTGCAAGTGACAATTGTCGAGTGCTTCTGCCAGTTCCACCTATACAAGCAAGTGAATCATCATGTCATCGTGCTCCTGTGCAACCAGAGCCAAATGGAGTTTTAGATATCCTTCTAGAACTTACTTTTAATAAATAATTCCATTCTAGAATCCTTCCCAAAATTTAGCCACATCTCAGCAGCCTTCCCTTGCCACATACCCTGTTACAAACTGCAAACCCTGAAATATCTCAAGTTCTGCCTCATCTCAGAGACTGTAACACATCTAATTGTCAAGCCCCTTGCCTGTCAGTGTGCAAGCTGTAAAACCAGAAACCCTGGGACAAGCATTACATGTCACCTGTGCTGGCTGGCAAGGGCTGAAGCCTGCTGTCCAGGAGGTACCAAGGCTGGGCAGTAGGTTCTCACCCTCTATTTATACTTTGACTGACAGTCATGCCTAGAGGGAATCCTTTCCACTAAACCTAATTGTTTTACTGAAATGCTGCCAGACACCTCCATTACACCCCTGATGTGCCAGGAGGAATTATAGCTTTTGTTTGCACTTTCCTGAAAATAGCTCAGTAGTGCATGCCAAGATGAGGATCCTGACATTATTCACAATTTGGAAGAGGTAAGCTATCAGTTATCTTTAAACAAAGCACTGTCCTGCTTTCTTTTAAGAAAGAAATTTTTCTATATTCCAAGAGAGAGACAATTAACTGTAACTACCACTTCAAGGGTATTCCAGACTACAACAATCTTTTGTAAAGACCTAAATTTCCAGCCACAAGCACACGAACAGGAGTGATATCAGTTGAGATCCCTGTTAGAAAACTTCCTTAGTAGGTAATTGATGATTGTTCTTTTGTGTTCTTTTTCTGTCTTTTCCTTTTAGCACAAAGCAGGAGAAAATACCCTTAAAGTGGGAAGTGCTGCTTAGGTTGCAGCTACATTAAATAAGGGATTTCGTAGCATGAACTATATAAAACACATTTCTTTTAGCAATTATAACACCATTCATGTGGTAATCAGAAAATGCATTTATACATAGGATAAATGTCAGTGCTTTTGCCCCCTCTACGACAATACCTCACATACCTATTTTTCCCCCATAACCAAATATTTTCCCATAGTCTCACCAATGCTGCCATTTTAACTTTGATGTTATAGGGTAACCTAATGTTATTTATCATTAACAACAAATAGCAAGTTAAAGGGGGAAATATAACATATCCAATAAAAAGAGGCAACAAGATACATATTTCTGGGCTAAAACCAACTCATTCAATAGCACATTAGTTGCAGGACTTGCTTTGCATGCTGGCACATGGCAAAAATTCTGTTTTGTCTTTCTTCTACAGACACACTCTGTTAGTATTCCCAGATGAAACACAAATTTTCTCTCCTTGGAAGGCATGGCCAGCACACAAATAACTCTGCTTTTTAATGTCACACACATCCACTGCTGCACCAGCCAACTTCAGTTTGTTAAGCCTCCTTCCAAGGCTGTTTGCTTTGTTTCAGATTTCAAAGCACAGTGATCATTCCTCAAACTGGGCTCTGCCCAGTGGTTGTCCTGTTCTCTGCTCACCCTCCTCAAACTCAAGAACAGAAAGAGATCCAGTGATGTGATTGTTGTTGCACTGTGTTGGAGTCTTAGGTATCAACATGCAAAATTTTCAGTTCAGTGTTACTTTGTGTGACACAAGATGTCATAACTTCCCCTAAACAATTCAGTAAACTGGTATTATGCAAGGATAACAACTGGAGAACAGGAATGGGATTTACTTCTAGTCTTTCATAGGCCAGTGGCATGGAGATAAATACTCCTACAAATATAAAAGGAATAAATACTGTGAAAAGAAAAGCATCATTCAAGATTCCAGATACTTTCTGCTTTACTGAATGACATGCACAGGTACAATTTAACTTGCAGTGGATTAATGCAACATCCAGAGTTCTTTCCCAGAGGAGCATGCAAACACTTCCTGAGCAGCTTACTGGTATCACTGCAATATTTCAGCATGTGTCTCAGCTCAACTGATCTACCCTAGTAAAGTGTGTCCCTGCAGAGAAAATAAGTTTTCTAGATTTCTTCTCAACACACAAACAAGTGTGTACATGATAAATTAAACTAAGGAGAAATAAACACTAGTCTGGTTTATTGTTTTGTCTTGTCCAGTAATCAAAGGTATGTTGTCCAAAACAAAAGACCAATCTAAGTTAGAGAAGGAGAGTATTTCATTACCCACACATTATTTCACAGGTACTTGTTGCCATACTGATGATTCAAACCTGAAAAGTCAGGTTACTTGAACACCCAGTGGATTACAAGCCTACTGGGGATACTTGGTAACAAAATTAATATTCAAGCCCAGTATCCAATTAGGGCATTTCTTCTCATTTGGGACTTCCAGCTTATTTACCTGATAGGCTTTTTGCAGTCGAAGACAGTTCACAGTTCATCACTTAAAGCTCTATCAAGGCAGTTCCCAAAGAGAATGAGATCAGTGGGATTTTAATCAACATGGCAAAATGCCAGAGGAAAATACAGATTTCCAAATACCTGGTAGGTTCACTAACAGACTAGTTACTGGACTAGGAGAAAATGGGAAAAGTTAGTAAGTGCCAGAGTGGGAATATGCTAATGCCTGCTGTTTCAACCCTTAAATATTGCCAGTATAGACAAAAACTGTCTGAGCAGAGAGTACCTGGAATCAGGTAACGCTGCAGCACAGTTCAACTGTCCACGTCTGAAGTAACAATAAAGTAAAAACTGCTGCAATTCCCAAACCACAGATGAAGTTTGGGAAAGCAGATTTATCATCCCCTGGACAAAGTCTCAGCCTGAACTTCAGACCTGCTGGTACCTGGAGGAGTGAAGGAGCCTGCCCCCCATAACCCTTCTCTAGGAGTCACACCTACAAACTTTCAAATTCCTCCCTATCACAGAAACGCCTTGATATCACCAGCACCACTTTTTGAGTAAATTTATCACTTACAGGCTCATTAATCACCTGTTAAACATAAGAGCACAAAATAAATACCTCAATAGAAGATGACACCAAAGAAAGCAACTCACATATCAATTGTTCATATGTGAGCAAGAGCTGTTTACTCTCTTGTATCTGCCTTGGTATTGTACTTGAGTCCTTTAAGAACTTCTCCTGCATATCCATTCAGGCATTTAGTTACTGATAAACTTATTTATTCTGAGAACAGCCAAGTTTGAAAATTAGGGTCTCATTTTGAGATCGTGTTTAATTTGGACTAAAATTAGCAATTATGAATGCAGGGAGATTTTTTCAAAAACACCGTTGAATATAAGAGATCTCACTGCTCATTTGCTGATTTGCTAGATGTTTCTTAATGTTTTGCTCTCTTTGCAGCATGTTGATCTTCACTTTGGAAAAAACATGGGGTGAATTCTGCAAGTTTTCTCTCCAAAACAGCAAACAAAGCACAGCTGCCATTCCAATGCATTTCCAATGAAACTGAGGCAGGAGGCCAAGTCTCACTTTTAAAGCAGAGGCAAACCATAGGCAACTCATCTGAGGCCCTGGGGGCTTCTGTGTGCCAGTCAGACTAGATCAGATGAAGCAAAAGAGCAAAGAAATGGAAGAGACAACTTAAACTCAGAATACTTTTCCAAAGCTCTCCCAGCAAAGTAGGTCTAGAACAGAGAGACAGTGGCAGCACAAGGGAGGGATCAGGGGACTCAGGACACAACTGACTTGCAGCACATAAAGCTGAGAGTGGTCAGAGATTGGTCCTCTCAAAACCAAATATTGAAACCTCAGCTGATAAAAGAAACAAGAAGAGATAAAAAATCCAAGCATGGCTTTGTTGGTGGACATGGAAGCAGTTCCAGGAGTTTTGGCTGTGCTAGCAACACAACTTTGTTTCATGACCCTGCACATGGTCTCATCAGCAAACCAGTGAAAACAAACACACTGATAATGCCTTTGCTAGCTCAGAGGCTGGTGCCTGGCAAGGATTCACAAAACTACACTAACTTTTTCCAGCACTTCCTATCTCCTGATTTAATGACTTAAGCACAAGGAAACAGATGTATTCTTTTTACCTCAGTCCCACTGCAAAAAAAAACCCCAAACAAGCCACACAAACACTCAAACCACTAAAGTGAAGGATGCTGTTCTGATTTTTTTTCTTCTTTTGTCCCAAAATTACAGTTAGGAAGGCCTTAAGCTTTCTGAAGCACTGGTTTTTTTCCATCTGCATTGGCCTTTTCTTTCTGCATGGTAACATATTTTCATTAATAAGCATTTTTTAACAAAATAATTGGCCTCTGAAGGTCCCTGAAAATGAAACAGCTGTAAGAGCTAAAGAGATTAGAATTCCAGTATTAATGAAGTCTGGAAAAAAGTGTGAATTGCTTCAGGGAAGAAACAGGCTTGGTCACTTTGAAACAGAATTTTATCCAATTTGCTGTTCAACCTTTTTTGGAGGAAAAAAATACAAACAGTTCTAACCATTTGTTGTAGACCATCTGCAGCATTCATTAACACATCATTTTAACCTTCCTCTCTAGCCACAGCAAATCATTAGAAAAAAGATTTTTCCCACTTCATTAAAGTTTTTTAGGAAGAATATTCCATTCCTGCAAGGACATAATTTCAGTTCTTTAAACACAGCCACAGAGAATGGCAAGAATATAATGCAGCATAACTAAATTTTTACAGTCTTCCTTTCGTAATGTTCTGCTGTATATCACGACCTGAGAGCTTCTCTCAGGTACTGAGAATCCATTCTTCCACAGCTTGAATCTGCGGAAAAATTATAGATTCTGAAAAGCATTGCCTTCTGTAGCCTTTTTTAAGAGCTATTCAATAATAAAATCAAATTCTCAGTGATAGTGACACTCATTTCCCATTGCTCAACAAGGCCAGATAAAGTGTGTTGTCTCAGAAGAACCCTTTATAGCTGAAGACACTACAAGCTCTGTGAGCAGACACCTGCAATCATCCTTTCCTCGGGACAGCAGTGAAGAGAAAATATCATTGTACTTCTATAGCATTTTCTACTCCCTTGACCAGATTCCTTATAATAATCACATTATCATCACCTCATTATATTCACTGCATCTGTATTAGCCCATGGCACATTCCCCTGTGTGCCATGGCAGTCACTAGGAACCCTTTCTCCAGAGCAAGAGAAAATCTAAAAAGTATTTCAGTACCTGAAACAAAGTTTTAAATGAGAGTCGGAATATTCACCAAGATATTCGTCACTGTCAAAAAGAGCTGGTTGGTCTAGAACACCTGATTATTTACACACAGAAATGCCACCACAGAATGGCAACAAACGTCCAGCACAGACATTAAAAACATGTAATGTTTTGGGTGTCCAGCTGCAACTGCATCCCAGACTGCCCACAAATTTCGGTCATATAAAGCACAGCACAGCAGGTCTGACATGCAGACATCATCACTGGCAGCTTAGGCCGAGACTAGAGCACAGAACTCACAAGGAGTCTGTTATGGATACTGTAACCTCCCAACCACACAGCTCCAGGGCTGCTAACAGGTTCTCTTTGTCCCTAACAGTCCAGGATGACAAGCAGCAAACAGCCCCATTTTTCCAAGTGGAGAGAACGTCTTCATTGCATCTCTCTTGAGAATTCTGTTGCTGCCTGAGGCACAAAAGAACAAAACACGAAAAGGCAGAAATACCCAAAGAAAAGTCAAGTTCTCCTGCTTCACATAAAAAGGTAAAGATAACATTTCCCCAGAAATTAGAAGTATATTCTTTTCTAGGAGATGAGGCTTTAAAAATATTTAGAACAGAGTTCACTATATTCCAACAGGAATCTCAAGGCCAGTCTGTCTTTCCAAGGCTGATGAGCACAGTCCTTGACTGTCTGATGAGGAGTACATCAGGATCCTACACCTCCCACTTCACCTTTACCAGATCTAACATTTATATAAGCCTGACTAGATTTGCAACTACTGTTGCGTGGTTTTCCTAATCTCATGCTTTCTGTAAATGTAAAGAAGAATGTAGAATTGAAAGAACATGCAGATCCTTCTTCATTGACCCATTTCCATCATAACACCAGCCAGCTTCTTGCCATTTCTGAGCTTCTTCATTTTCCATCTAAATACCATTCACCACTTTCAATTTACCACCTAAGTTTCAATCCTCTGACTCATATTATGTTGTTTACTCAGTTTTTCTTCATCCTGCATCCAGCCACCATATCCTCCTCCCAGGCTCATTTTTACTAGATTAAACAAAACCAACTTGCCTCATCTCCTGGAGGTGAGACTTTCATTCCCTGGCCACTGAAGTAACTAATTTCTAAGTTCATTATAGGATGAGGGCTTTTTAGAAGGTGGGAGACTAATCGCAGACAATATTCCAGAAGCTTCTCTATTTCCTGCATAATGAAATTGTGTCTGTTTCTAATGGCTGCACTGATAGAAATGAAATACAGGAACATCCTTCCAGCTTCTGGCCCAAGAACTTCTGCTGCATTCAGCCAGTCCTTAACAAGATGTTACAGTTTGGTTAACACCATTTCTGTTTTATTTTTTTATAAAATATATATTTCTGCAGCCTCAAAGATGATAAATTCATTAATACTTCAAGCCTCAAAATCAATCTACAATATACTAAACTATAAACTATGGTCCTGCAAACAGGTAAAGCATGTTTGGGCTGTATCTTTAAAATCAAAATACAATGCAGTCCAGTGAATTCACCACACTTCTTTTAGCTGAAGTCTTAACCTCAAAAAATTTCCCATCCTGGTCAACAGACATAACTAATCAAAAACCAGAATAAACAGCCACAGTGAGCAGCACAGATTTTAATCCTATCCACCCAGTCATGGAGACAACTGCTAAAATCTGGGTTAATCCTTCCAATCCTTAGTCAGAAATGAAAGCCTGTGCAATTGAAATAGTATGCCAGAATTAGATTTGCTTGTGGTAAGGATTCGATTAAGCCAAAAATTAAGATCTGAAATAGCTTCAGTTAAAACCAAAGTCGTGCATTCCTACTGACAGATATTATAATCCAAAAGAGTCATTGTACTCAGACCAAACTCATAACTCTTCTCTCCACGGGAAATTAATTTGGGACAAGTCCCAGACACACCAATTTTCAGATAGTTTTGTCAAAAAAAAAAAGGAAAATTTAAAATAAAAAATCAGTTTTTCTCCAAAACGATGACGACAACCACTGGACTGGAATTTCATGAATAAGGTACAGTTCCTAGTGAGGAAGACACTGAAGTAAAGTCAAATTATTGGCATTAATATGAAGAAGATTCTCACAAACACTGGCAATATTAACTACTTTAAATTTGTTACTGCGCTCAAAAGCACAACAAACCCAGTAGACATAAAACATGCATCCCACAGCTCTCTATCTGTACTGGGCAGGGCACTGACTTTATTTTCTGCAAGCTGAGAGATTACACACGTCAACACAGAAAATTTTAAAAATGAAGAAGGGAGGTTACCACTCTCCCAGGAGCCATTTCACTTGAAGCCTCTTCATCATTTGATTAAAGCCTGCACAAATCTATAACATTACAAATAGTCTGCATTTGCAGCTGCAAGTTTTCAGACTTGTCTACAGACAATTTACGTCAAGGCTGAATTTTACGGTTGTTTTCTTGTTGGAGTTACATATGAGATCACTTCAAGAGCAGAACACCAGTGATCCCCTTGAGCCTACAAATGCCATGTCTGTGCACTTGTGTAACACATCACACTGCAGTCACCACGGGAGGCAAAAGCAAAGTGGCAGCAAAACTCTCAGTTACAAATATTTAAGGTCTATAGTAATGGAATAATAGGGGGAAATATTCAGTTGTATTCTCCATGTCAAGATAGCCAGAGGTTTCAAGCAGTTGCATAAGCATATTTCCGTAATCTGTGTTGCTCCAAAGCTGGAAGCTTTTACTCAGGCAAGGCTCTTTGAAGTTACTTTGGGAACTGGCTCTCTGCAGATGGAAAAAAACAAATGATTAAACCAGCTCAATAGGGAGCCAAGCTTACTGTACATACTTGATTTTAAAAGAAACTAAGGGAAGGAGATTTTTTTTTTTTTTTATACAAACTATAATGCTTGTTAAGAAGGAAAATATTCCACCATCTGAGCTGAATTTAAAAAGCTGTTTAAATACCAGAATTTTTAACTGGGTGGAATATGCAAATGAAACCTCAAAATGACCCAGTAAGGCAAATCTAACTATCAAAATGAAGTTTAAATAAGTTACCAGGTTTAACTCAAACAAAACCAACTAGTTTGTCAACAGGGTATTGCCAACAATCCAGGAGCATGTCATGAGAGAACACCACAAGCGCAGCCCTTAACAAACCAAATAATTCCTTTAACTAGAGATTGCTCTTCTAACCAGAAAATGCTTTAAGTCTATTGTATGCTTGACCTTTCCATCTCAGATATTAAGAGAATATGCATGCTTATGGCTGTTACATAAAGAAAGTACTAAGCCCCTCCTTTGAAAGCAAAAACCCCCTCCATTATCTCTTTACATGGCAGCATTCAAATCTTCAGGAAAAGCAATTAAATAAGCATTAAAGAACTAATTATTTAAAGCACTTGCTTACTTTGCACTTGCTCTTTTTCCTTTGCTTCCTAATGAAATCAATCACACCAAAGTCAGGATCCCACAGGCAGGATTTTTGCTTTCCATGCAGACTGGAATATGACCTGCATGCTATCTTTTCCTAGTGGAAGTACACTCCTCAGCTTTTAGAAATTACTTTGCAGACCTAGAGAGCTTTTTTCTGCATAACTTATTTAAAACCAAGGTTTTGCATGCCTATAGCCTACTTTATACAGTTAAAAAAATGCAGTAGAGTGCGGGAAATGAGCAAAGTTCACTCTTATTTTAGCTTAAGTTTTCCACTGCTTTCAGGGAGTGTCCACTGAGGGCTCCACTGCAGCTTAACAAATCAATAGGACCTACACTGGAATAAGGATTGCTGAGGCAGACTGATACATTTTATTATTGCCTGAAATCTCTCACTATTTTAAGATCTTTGCTTCACACTGTGAAAAAAGTAAATAAAAAAAACAGCTTCTCTTAAGCCAGGAGGCATCCCACATGAGGAAGGAACCAGAAAGAATAACAAAACAATTTAAACAAGCACACTAAGTATTGGTAAGGCTTTCAATGACCAGCACAGACACATAAGCTGCAAGTAACAGCTGGGGCCACATAAACTTCCTGCAATTAATTTAAATTTTTGTTCAGAGATCATGCAATGTGTTTTTATGAGAAACTGAGAATCTGAAAATATCTGTATATAGTGAGAAGGTACTGAGCAACTGTTCAGGATATTGTAATGGGATTTTTCATTTATTATTTGCACCCATCCTTAGTCATCTATTTAGTGTCATTTTTTCACTGATCATTGGGATATTTCAGTTACTCTTACACTATAAAATAATGATGGCTAGCAAAGAACAACAGGAATGAGAGAGATTGCAAGCTCGAAGCCTGAGAAAGGTTAGAAAAGGTGTGACATTACTTTTGCAGTTGTTAAAAGCAGTAAAAATGACAGGATAAGTGTATCTGGAAATGGTAGTAAAGATCGGTTTTTGTCTTTACTGAGCCCAAAGTGTAGAGGGGATCACATAACTTGTATTTTCACCTTCACAAATGAGCTCACCCTGCAAAGAGCCAAGGCTACCCTTGCCTGGCTCTTCCCCGTGCTCTGTTCCCTGCAGACACTGCTCATTTTCAACTTCATGATGCAACCAATCACTTAGACAACATCAGGATTTGTGTCATTCAGGATCCATAACTTTGTTCAGTGCCCATAAGAACAATTTCTCTGGTGCCAGTGAACCTGGGTCTCAGAATAATATTTTTAAAGTAACAGCAAATCACATTCACATATAGGGGTGCAGAACCAGCAACCACCTCACACTGTGGGAAGAAATTTGCTTTCATATTTTTTCCTGTCAGTCTGTCCTGTCCACGAGTATTCTAAAGGCTCTAAAAGGAGATGTGAAATTCAGAACTGAAGCATAAAAGGGAATTATTAATATATTTTGAGACTCCAGTTCCTAAAATGGGCAAGGTAGTAGGCACTCCCACAAATTACCTGAACAGAGTGAACACTCATACCGAGAAAAAAGTACTTCTATTGCTACAAATCAGAGGATTATTGAAAACTCTTTCCATTTTTTATAGAAATGAATGCTTACACAGAACAGCATTAGTAGCCAGCCAAATGCACAGCAAAATGAGGGGAGGATTTTATTTCAAGAAAGCCTATAATAGACTGACCCTGTCTCAGAGGTTATACTAAAGGAAAAAACAAGAGCAGCAGGGAAATTTTAAATTGCATTAGAATGGATACAAGTAGACACTCCAATACATCAATTTCCAGATGGTTAACTACAGCCCAGATTCCCCACATTGCAACAGGAAAAGCAAGAACCTCCCTGTACAAGCATGTAAAGCAGACAATGAATGCAGAAGGAATTACTTAGGACTGAAAAGGATTGCACAAAATCCCAAGGTCGGGAACCCTGAAGAGGTAAAGATGGCAACTGTTCAGAATTGAGTAATTCTGGTTTTACTCATACTGTTTTCTTCACAAAAGGTCACTTCCATCAGTAATTTTTGTTTCTGGGTTATCATCTTAGCTCCCCACCAACACTGCCCTAGATCACCTGGTAAAGTTTACACTCCTTTCCTCTATTTCCTGCTTATTATATAGGAATAGATTCATCTTAAATTCATCATTTTTACTTTGTTCTTGGGACCCCAGAGAATTTTTATTTGCTCCAATTAAGATTATTTTGTTGGTTGAAGGAGGTTGGCAGACAATGGACTGGGTAAAGAAAATCCAGTCTAAGAATAAGTGAAAAAAGCATTTCTTTTTACAACTTCTGTATCAGGTTGCTGTAACATAGTTAAGGGATAGAGCTTAAAGTTTCACATGCTAAGCAGTTGAGCCATCCACAACATCTTTCTCTGGAACCCAGATTCCAGAAAAGGAAATGTCAGCCTTTTTGCAGGTGACAGTAGCTCAAATAAAGATAAAGGAGAGAGGAGAGAATGCAATCAGATCAAAACAAAATAAAGGACAGGGTTAGATTGTTTCCTATAAAGATAACATGACTGCAGAAAATAAACCAGACCATCCTAAATGGTACTTGACTGTAATACAGACACTTCTCATAATTCTTGCATCTGTTTTCTTATGATGAATTCACAAGCCTTATCTTGTCCCAATTAGGTACTTCATATAGCTCTGATGCCAATGCCAACACAATTTACTCAGAACTCTTAATTAGCCTCACACACAAAAAATAACATGCAATTTGTCTGGTAATTATATGTTTCTATAACTCCTGAAAGCAACTTGTTACTTAGAACAGATTACCTTAATTCTATTTTCTGTTGTACCTAATTGCGTTGCAAATTTTATCGAGCTGAAAGGTGGCTATAAAATCCCTGCCCTTTCTTCTTCCATAGTGGTTCTACATACACAGTGTGTTTCCCCTAGACACAAAATCAATGCAGTGAAAACAAAGTCCTATTGCTAATTTAGTCACGTGGAGAGGCAAACTGCTCAGCACAAATAGACAAAACTTTGTAGCAATAGTTACAGAAACCTTGAACCAAAAGTTAAATTTGGTTTTGCTAAAAACAAAGCACCACTGTCAAGAAAAGGGGAAAAAAGGAAAAGATAAGCAGCTTTCCACCCAGCAATCCTTTGAATGAAACAAATTTATAGAAATATCTTGCTGCAAGATGCACAAAAGGCAGGTTATAAATAGCCACAAACACTGAGCAGAAACCGTGGAGCAAGACCAGTGTTGGTGCTCTCAGTCTGCTGCAGCAAGGAACTTGTGACAAGGGAACAGTTCAGCCTATCTTCCTTAAAAGCCTAGAAGAAAATTACTTTCTCAAACTTATGATGGAGACAGGAAGCCCAAAACACTGACTGAGGAGTCATCAGGCAATGAAGAACCTCTCCAAGAGAGCTTACCCAAAACCCAAATCAAGGCACAAAAAGTTAAAAGATATATGGTCTTGATCTGAAAAAAAATCTACTTTATCCAGGCTATTCCAAAATGGATGTGTGTGATCCTACTGGGAAATGACACTACAGCCAATGCAGCACACCAGAGCACCAGTACCTGTAGGCACCATCCTGAGCAGCCGGGAAATCAATGGACTCAAAAAATATTAAAACATGAAGATTACCACCTGGTTTTATCTCACCCTTCCTTCTCCACCTTCAGCAAGAGAATCCAGGAGAAAGCAGGGAGAAGACACTGCATATATACCAAAAAAAACCAGACCTCAATTTCTCAGGTCTGATCACATCCATATATGAAACAAAATATGACATACAAAAGAAATGGAAATTGTTTTGGAGCTTTTTATGTATGCAGAATATGACAGTGTTTTAGTCAAATTTCATCCAGTGCCCTTTGATGTGTTTCTCAGTGTGTTACAGCCAGAAAGAAGTGTATGCCTGCTTTGTATTTGCCCCTGTCCAAATACATGTTAATCTTGCTAAGCAGGATTGACAAATGTACAATTAAATAGAGTTATTGCCATGCTCTAGAAGTTTGGGACCAGTTTGACCTCAGATGTTCTGCTAGATTTCCTAATTTTAGTTCAGTCTCTGTAGCTGTTGAATAGGGGAAGGGACTAGAAATGGATTACACAAACCATCCACATGCATACATTTATGAATGATTTTTTTTTTAATCTGCAAGTGAAGATGAAAGAATCTGTATTCAAATAAAATCTTAGTCACAAATTTGGACTAGAAACCGTTCCTTTTTCAAGAGGTTTAAATCATTCACAAAGGTTGCTCAGGGAACCCTGTGTACCACTCAGCCCAGGATGTCTCATGGCTGAGTTCCAGAAAGGACAAACCTTTCTCTGGAGTAATTTTACTCTTCCCCATGTAAGAGACAACTTGTAAAAGCAGAACCTCCTTCTCCTTCCAAACACTGAGGCTTTTTGATCACTTAAGCTTCATCTGTATGGCAAGTACAGGGGAAGCTGCTGTAGGGAAAGGAGACAACGTTAACTGCATATCACAAGCTTAGAGCTGCTGGGCACCAAGCAGCCTCCATCTGCAACTTGGAATATCACATTTGCATATCAGCAAAACTCATTTTCAGGTTGGTTGTTCAGCTTTTATACAACACTTCTGCACCCTTCAATTTCTCCCCAAAACATTCCCCCTTCTAACCACTCTTATTTCCTGTTCTGGTTTCACAGAGCTTGCAAGTTTCAACTTTTCCCTGGCCCAGAATATCAAGTCTCAGGACAGAGGAAGATAAATCCCACATTTACCAAAGAGCACAAAATGTTTTCCTCAAAAGAGAGGAGACCAGAGCACAGCCCATGAGCAGCATTGCCCCCCCAGGGCCATGAGAGCCCCAGCTGGGTGTCAGAGGGGCCCTGGGCTGCAGGGTGAACACACCCTGGAGCTCTGCACTCAGAGAATTAAACCGCATCCAGTTTTACAAACTCTGCCTCCAGCTTCTCCACCTCAACTGCAAGCACAGGGGTTTTCTTCTAAGGACATTAAGTCTAAATCTAATATAAATAGCCAATGATGCTGCTGCAGCTTTATGTATTTATTTCAGTGAAGTACAGAATAAAATATCTCAAGGATTTAAACAAACAATATGGTGACAGATGGTGTGGAGACAATCCAGGCTGGGCTCCCTCAGTAAAATCCACACAACTCCATAGCTCCAGGGAAGAGTGGAGGCAGAGGAGGAGGGAAGAGGGGAAAAGAAAGAGTACACACAAACCAGATGACCACAGATTTGTAAAAAATAAAAGCTACAGACTGCAAAGTTTTTCTGTGCATCTACACAGAGCCCTTTGTACCATCAGCATGTAGGCAGATCTACCCCAGAGTCTTCCAAGCAAGAGCGAAAAAAATTATAAAGGAATTCTTCACATTAAATTGTTAGTTCAAATAAGTGACTAAACACACTAATGAACTGTCTATTCAAAAAATCTAAGCATCCTCAAAACTAATTAATAGATGAAACACAAAATATGTGTTTGACATTATATCAAAGCCCTTCTGTTCTGTACACTGCATAATTTTATACTTTCAGGTACATTCTCTGGATATATTCTAATTGCCAGGAAGTTCCTATGTATTTCATAATGGTCTATAATTATTTTATAGCTTAAAAGGAATAATTTTGAATTTTGTATTTGAGAACGTGCCTGGGAAAACAAATTCCAAATATGCCACCAGGAAAGCCTGCAAGCAGAAAATTATGCTGAAGGTCTTGTGTCCTACTTTCACAGCCCAGGAGTCTGCGGTGTTATAATCATCCAGGCAATAGTTTGGAGAGATTGCATGGCTGATCTGCAATAGGGACTTGCTAGCAGGTTTAAGATGTTGTTGCTCAAAACAAAGACACTTAAGGATTTTTATTTTCAAGAACTGTAAGAACAGTCTGTAGAGAAAGAAAACAGTACCTTTGAGGTGAAAATGTATAGCTTACTGCAAAGGACTAAAGTGGAGACAAAAACTCCTCTCTCCTAAATGAGTGGTTTATAGAAACCAATCCTGCACCCTCAGCTCAGCTGCAGTTGTAAATTTAAGCAAACTAAAACAACAGGAATTTACCCACACCTAAACTACATAAAAAATCAAGTGAACTCTAGAAGACTTCCATTTCCTACAACCAGCTCATTAGTTACCAAATAAGTTCCCTAAGAGTGACAGTTCAAGTATACTCTTGCAGTATTCCAGAAATTTATCCATGTTTTCCTTCACCAAAAAGGGGAAAATTTATATGGACAAGAGAATGAGGAATGATATAATCACCTCAGAAACAGCTATGAAAGCCCTTTAGAAAGAAAGAGTGGGAGAAAGAGAGCAAGAAAACAAAGCTCACATCATCAATAAAATGCTCCCCTGAGTTCCAAGGCCCAGCTGAAAGCAGCAAACGCAGCAGCTGCTGGAGCTTTACTTTCTCCCAGCCATGCCAGTACAGGAATAGCAATGCCTAAACCAGCAGGCACTATCCCAACCACCTCACCCTCACACAGCATTGCCTCTTGAGGAGGAAAAACACAGGATATTATCTCCACTCACTTCATTCACCTCAGTAAGACAAATCTCAGGCACATTTTTAACCGTTTAAGACCACTGATTACAGCACATGTGTGTAAAAGGTACTACCACAGATTCCATTCTAGTTCTAAAAATCATATGGATGTGCAAGACTTTCTTTAAAAGTACATATAGATTGGTTTTCATGGATATGGACAAGTAAACACAGATTTGCAAGGAGGTCAAAGCTACATTTTTATTGCAGCACAAAATAAAAATCAGAATATCTGAAGGTTATTCTTCCCATAGGGGCCTTTGTATAGCTAGAAGGGAAGAAAATCAAATTCAATTGCTTCTTTAAATGAGTCAGAAGCTGGAAATACTGTGTTCAACAGACTATGTAGTAGTGCAAGCTACTGTGTCTAGGCCTGAAACACCAGTTATATGAATGCTGGTATTTTTGACAGAAGTATTTATTAACCTACAGTTTAATCTTCCAGTCTTTTGCAGTAATGAAGCCAAAGTGAATATCATGCTCAGACACATAGTGCCATACACATGCTAACATCAGCCATCAGTGAGGATGGGAAAGAAAAGTTATTACAGAAATCGTAAATTTACAATGTTCTTTAATGAAATACAGAACTGCTTTTACAAGCCAACTAAACAGGGTGGACAGAAATCTACACATAGATATGGCAGACATATGAATTAATGAGCACATTCCAGGTAGTATGACGTCCAGAAAAGTTTCTACAATAAAAAACAAATACAACACCCCACCTGGCCATCTCCATCAAACAATTTTGAAAGCATTAAGAGTTGAAACACACTTACACATAGTACAAAAGTAAAGTGTGAGTTTTGAAGTTTTTTGGTCCTTTAGAGAATCACTCCACCATGGAGACACTTGGTAAAGAAGCTGGAGGATGTGTGAAGGAACTTTAAGACCATGAAAAATGTCATGTACAGATAAGGAGCATAAATGCTCCAGAACCAGAAGTCTGGGTGGGCTCTGATCACAGCTGCTTAGAGCTCTGGTTTGCACAAGTGCAGCTCAGTTTTCTGCATCTCAAATGAGCTAAAACTAAGCAATTCCAGCTATACCTATAAAGAGGTGAAAATGACAAGTAATGTAAACACATCTGCAAGTATTTCAATAAATTACCTAAAAAATCACCACCGAAAGAATGAAAGATTTCAAAGTACAGTTTCACTCGGTGCTTATTAGCAATTAGATGCCTTATTCATGAACTATCCCGGCAGTGCTACAGGGCATGGGGGGCCCATGGGATGGGCTGAACGTGAGTCAGCAGTGCTCCCTTTCGGTGGCACAGCCTTAGCGAGGCTGCGGCAGCAGCAGCACCGCAGCTGCTCCAGGGAGGGACTGCTCCCTTCTCAGGACTCACAAGGCTCTGTCTGCAGTCCCCTGTCCTGTTTGGGGTCTCCCCATGCAAGATATCAATATATGTGAGTGAGGTCCAAAGGACTGCAAGTGCAAGTAGAGGCTGAAGGAACTCTTTCCCCAGGAAAGCGACAGGTAAGGAGCAGTGTAATTGCAGCCTTCAACTGCACTGAGACAGAGTGGGACTCTGATTCACAGCAAAAGAACAAGAGCCTGTGGTATCAAGGGAAATTCTAATGAGATAAAATGAAAATATTTGCATGGTGAGAGAGGTTAATTACTGAAACAGATTGCCCAGAGAGGCTGTGGTACCTACTGCCAGGGAGATTTTCAAAACTTGACTGGGTGATCTGATTTTGATATTAGCTCATCACGGAGCTAGCACTGGGTTAGACAACCTCCAGCAATCCCTGTCTAACCTCCATGGCTCTCACAGAATCACTATGAAATAATATATAATACTTACCTTTTAGAAAAGCAGTTATTTTGCATAAAATTTCCAGATGTGTTTCAAGAAGTAGCACTTTGTGATAGCCCTTCTGGAAAATTACCCTCACCTTTAACACTTCTTGACTACGTGTTATAACTGTGAGTGCTTCCACAACAATAAAATACCTCAAATTATGTCTTTCAGAAAAACTTCTAAAAAGATTTAGGTTTGCAATAGGCAAAAGCAGCATGGTTCAGACACATTAAATATTCCTGGATGGATTTACAGTCTGTAGGGGCATTTTTTCCCACATGTGAAGAAGCATGTCTTTTAGCCTTCACACAGAACTAACCATGATGTTTTGTTTTTTTAAAAAAGTACCACAGATACTATCATTATAATCATAGCATGTGGTGAAACAAAGGTAACTATGTTTGAAACCAAATGCTCAAGTCAGAAAACAGCTCCTAAGTAATGTTTGTGTTGAGATGTTTCAAATGTCAAGAGATACAAGCTGAATAAACAGTCTGTTTTCAGCATCCTCCAAGGGATGCTGATGCACAGCAGGCTGGCACAGATGCCCCAGACAATTCTCATCTTGTTTCAGCAGACTACCCCACATCTGAATATGTTTGAAGTATGTGGCAGAATTGGGGACCAAAGCCAAGGAGCAGTTCATTGGCAGGAGAGTTCCTGCCAAGAGCAGGTGATAAAATCAGCCAGAACAGAGCATGTGGCACTGTCCAAAGGGTATCTCTGCAGCACAGTTAGGATCAGGTAAGTGCCATACACCCCAAAGTGTCCCATTGGTTTATTGGTAGGGTTTTGACAGCTGATGTCAGGTGAAAATAGACCAGCGAGGTTCAGAAAACATTCCAGTTTGGTTGGCTTCACATGCCTGTCTGTTTTCATCGTCTGAATCATGCAACATCTCTCCTCAGATGGTGCAGGCAAACTCTGAGCAAACTGAAGCAGAGCTGGGCCGGTGAAGGAGGCAGTCTAGACAACACACCACTCACCCCAGATGTTCAGACAAGTATTCAGTGCTTCAAAAGCTGTATGTCCTGCATTAATCACTGAAAACTCCAAATGTGGGCATATCTCATCTTTAGAAATATAGAACAATTTATTTTTTTTTTTACAGATACAGCTCTTCAGTCAAGATTCACATTGACATAGTATTTATTAGCCACAGAGAATATGGTAGCTTATCTCCTCTGAGTCATTCAGTGAAGCCTTCAGCAGTATAGAGCATTACAGATAAGTTCTCTCATTCCTGTGTTCCCAGTTTAGTTCAGTTCAGCATCACATAACAACCACCTGGCACAGAACTCATGCAATAAGGATATAAATGAAATGGCCTTATTAGAGTGCCAGAGCACTACATCCACAAGCAGGAGTAAAACCAGGTACCTTTTGCATACCCAGGCATCTCAATGCATGAGACAAAAATCTTCACAGTTCAGCCAACACCTATGTTTGCCAGCTAAAATCCTGACAGTGACTCGAAAGATTTCATATTTGCAATCCTTCTCTCTCAGACTTCATCTCCCCTGCTTTATGACAGCACTGTGAATTTCAACTTCACCTCCCAGGAATTCATTCCTAAATGAATGGTTAATTGAGTGACACATGCAAGTCTCTTTACTGCAATGTTCCAAACCCCATTGCAAGACATTGCACATTGCAAAGGTCAGGTTAAAAATTAAGGCAATATTAGTTATGAGAACAAACAATTTGCTACTGAAGAATGCTCTGTTAGATTGTTTTAACACACAAAACTTGATTTTGATTTCCCAAATGGAAATCTTAGAAGCTAAATTTCAGTAGAAAAGTTTGCTAATATAACTCTGATAACCCCTAAAATCAGAGACAGTGATGTAATAATGATAATATTAGCATACAATGAAAATAGAAGTAACTTACTGAGACCAAAAAAAAAAAAAAAGACTGCTTCATTTTCTAGAGGCTCTTATATAAAAGTAAAAATAGATCTGTATCAGCAACAGCCTGCATCTGCTACCAAGAGTGAAGATGATTCTGTAAGGATTTCTTCCAGTGTTTCATCACTTAGCACTGGCTGGGATCTTCAAATGTTCTTACACTGGCAGAGACAGTTAAGTGAAATATGTATCAAAGAGAACCACTAGATACATATAAATCCAGCTTTAAAAGACAAGTAAATCTGTACTGTAATTTAAAAGCACATGAAATAACTGCCTCTGTAACTTGGTCACTGCAATTGCATTGAAGATAGCAGCATTGACTGTAATGATCTTTTCTATATAAATCAAGATGTCAAAGCCACTTGTGTAGGATCTCTGCTGTAATTCAGCACTTACTGTCCTCCCCTTGTACGACAAGTTCTAAAGGAAGATCATCCAAGATACCAAGAGAAACAGACCTCTTATCCCAACAGAAAAAAAAAAGTCTTTTCCAGAGGTAAAAAGTTTCAAAAGTTCAAAGCTGATTGCTCAGTCATAACTAATCATTGCCACTTTCCTGCTTCTTTTTCTCCCTTTCTTCACAAAATAATGTATCTGGACCACTTCCTTTTCAGATGTGTGCAGAAAGCCCATTCTCCTTACTATTCAAAAGTCACTCATACAAAATAACAATAGTCAATGAATAAGAGAAACACTAAGATATGGAAATATCAGGAAGTAAGTTACAATTAACATCAAAAATCCCCATGTGCTGCCAAGCCAGTGACTTCTCCTATCTGCACTCCCTCTTTGAGCTCTCCTCTCTTACACCACAGTGGGAGCTCCTCTGACTTTCCAGCGAGGCAGAGTCCCCACCAGAGCTCAGCCCCGCGCTCAGTGCCAGTTTCAGAAACAGCAGCGATCATCTCACAACACCAATGCTGCAGTGCCAGCAAAGAGTTCTTAAAAACTGTTTCAACATTAAGGAACTTGAGACATGAGTCACTTCTGCTCTTCCAGTCTCACAACAGATTACATAAAGATATGTTTTCCAACAAAACCATTTGTCATTATCTCCAGATTTCAGACAACCCTTACTGGATTTTCATGAACTATAGCAGGAAAGTAGAAGTATCCAGTTAGCAAAAAATGTAATTCAGTGAATCTATGGAATGCAGTTGGTTCAAGTGTGCAAAACTACTTAATTCAGAGACTGTAGTAGACCACTGAAGTCTGGCTTATTATTGACCTATTATTAATGTTGTCCTCAAATACATTCAGGTCTATTGCTTGCTATTTCTTATAAGCACCACAGAATGTCTGCTTATAATTTTACATCTTATCCTCAAAATCATGTTATGAACCTACTATTATGAGGTTGTTTTTCCATTTATTTATCATATTAGCTATTAAATTTCTTAAACTGACCATCATTCAATGCGCTGGATAGTGAAATCTCAGTGAGATTTTCTAGTGTCAGAAAGTTGAGTTTCAGGCATGACCCCCAAAATATTCCTGAATATTTGCTGAGCCATCAGCGAAGACACCATTATGCATATTTTTTTCTTTTTAGTACAGAGAGACAATTAAGAGCATCTTTTTTGAACTGCTTTTGAACTGGTCTCATTATAGAGACTAACACAATGAAGTACATTAGAACAGCAAGAGTTCTTAATAAATTTTCCTACCTTATCTGCCATTATCATGGAGGCCCCGCCATGAATTCCAAGAATTGGAATAGAAGTCTGAGATGAAATAAAATCCAAAATCTGAGCTACTGCCTCCTGATCAGTGTCGTCTCCAAAAACCACTCCATGGATCTTGGTGCCTGACATCAAGTCACAAACATGTGTTATGATGCTCTTAGGATCAGTCTGGTTCACTAGAAGAGTCACTACATTGATATCAACAGCCAGGTCTGCTGACATTTCCCTGGTCCAGAGAGCTCTGATATCTCTCTCTGTTATATACTTGGTCCTTCCCAGAATCACTGCAATGTTCAGGATGGGATAATTTTTCTCTGCTCCACGAACAAGATCCAAAGGCGCCAGAAGAGCTTGGAGTACCAGGAGAGCACAGCCAATTTTCCTCATCTTTGCCAGCTTTATCCCCTGTAAAAGCGATCACATTGTGTAAGAAGAACATAGAGGAAAAAATATATACTGTATATCTTCAATGAAGGTTTTAAACAGAAAGCTTCTGAGCATAATGCAAACTTCAGGAGCTTTTTATAATGCATCCTTCACCTTAGACACAAATCAAGCCTCTCATATCCCATAAAAAACTTGGCTGGGTAATGACAGTATTACAGCTGGGGCTCCCAAAAGCAAGGCAAAAAAATGCAGAAGTTCAGAGAAAAGACCCATTAACATTCCTCCTGGATAGCCAGCAAAATTAAAATGACTGACATTTTAAAAAACAATACTATCGTCCTTCTCTTTAACCTTGCTGTGCTAAAACAGGTAAAACAAATCTATTTTCCTTCATGCTGGACATCTATTTAAACCTTAGTCACGGTCTAAGAGGGAAAGGTATTTTAGCTCAAAATGAGAGAAGCGAGGAGGTCTGCTGGAAACCCCAGTCCACGTACTCCTTACATCTCACAGCATCCCAAACCCATGCTGTTTTATTTCTGAAGATCTCTCCTAGGCAGCTGCTGCTCAAGGAATCCTACTGCATTTCTGGAACGGATTCAAAAGCAAGATATTCTATCTTAATTCTTTTCCATCCTCTCATGCAACATTCAGAATATGAGCCTCTCAGAACTGCTGATCTCGGTCACAAAGTTGTCCCTAGTGTTGAAGGGGAGGGTGTTCCATAAATGACCATCACTGCATTGGTTACCTCATGTCTTCACTGAATCTCTGTAGGGGGCTGAATATAGACGGAGTAGGCTGGGGAGAGAGATGAGCCACAGAAGGGATCTGAACTATCTGAAGGAGGGAGAAGGAGAGCAGGTCTGACTCTGCAAGATCTCCCCGTTTCTGTGCCCCGAGGGATTTCCACCCCCATAACTGGCTCTCTGCTAGCTGCAAGAAGGGAGTCCCTGTGCCACATAAAGCCAAGCGTGTTGCAAAGCGTCACGCAGAACACACAAGCAGGACTGTCCAATCAGGGGTGGCATTTTTCAGATCTCCCCTCTCATCCTGCCAGCCCTATCTCCATCCCCAGTCAGAGCCGTCTGCTGCCGAAACACACAGGCTTGCGGCATCACCACCTCCTTTCGGGGCACACAAGGAGGCGAGCACTGGACAGCGCTTTGAGCTGCACATCAGTGCCCCTGCGCTGCGTGATTGCACTGCGGACCGGGCTCCCAGCGACCGCCACCGCACCAGCGGCGGCACGGAGCGCGGCGGAACGGCAAGCCCAAAGGGCCCAGGCTGCCCCCGAGCCCGAGGGAGGCCCAGGGCCCCCCGAGCCCCGGCTGCGAG